>JAPJBO010001012.1:0-78368 GCA_030068145.1 Diplonema papillatum
GTGTGATCGAGATTGACACTAGTATTTTGGGTTCGACCACTGGTGGACCCCTGACTGGCCCATGGGCGACCATGTTGACCACTGTCTGGCCCAAGACGTGCCAAGCATAAGCATACGAGGGACGGAAACCGCAGGCAAGTGGGCGATGTGCATATGAGACCGGAAGCTCTCGAGATGAAGATGTTCTAAATCATGGCAGCAAGCACGGGGACTGCAGGCGGGTTGGTGGCGAAAAGGGACAGAAAGATCTTCGAGCGACTGTGAGCAGCCTAGCAAGACGGGATGATGAATGATGAAGAAGCGCTAAGTGATCGCAAAGGTCCTTGTCTGGCGACCGACCTTCCTTGAAAGGAAGGTCGGTAGCCAGACATTTTTGGACGGCTCAGCAAGGTGCAGGCGATGCACGGGCTCCATGATGACCTCGTCAACGGCCCCACAGGCGTACACTCACTAGCCGTCGTGAAGAGGCCTCTGTCTGTAACCATCTTTTTCATCCTTGGGAGCAGTGCATCGCCAGGGAGATCGAACCCCAAGGCAAGGAGCGACTCTTGCAGCTTCTGAAAGTAATCCAGCACGTACTGGAGATACTTGGTTGTCGTTGCTGGATCCTTCTGCCGCACAAGTGCTGCAAACACAAGCCGCATCCTCCATCTCTGCTCCATCGTGTCCAGGTACGAGAACGTCAGGCAGAGGATATCTTTGCTCCCCGGAAGCTCTCCTGCATCCCCGGCAATGACGAAGTCACCACCCCCAAGCCGGAGCAGAAACTCCATGTCACCGAGGACAAGGTGCCTACCGAGCGCTCGGCGAACACCCTATCGCCTGGAACTGGCCCGCACGGAATGCCTAAAGGCTCAAGTACTAACTGCGCTAAATTTAATATATGCGAGCTATTGTGGTACTCATTTGCATGCAAATGACTCCCCACTGACGCAACAAGAAGACGCCGATGCTCTATCGAATCACGCGATGGATGAGGTTCAGAGACGAGCGACAGCCGAGTATCGGGACTCGGCGACCGCGAAATCGTACGCGATGAAGAGCGCGATGCGACGGCTGACGAGTATCGTGCAGACGCCGATTCACCCGGCGCTTGAGATGCAAGTCAACGTCCTGACGTCTCTCGGAGGCGGGAACATGGCCGGACTCAACAAGAGACCACAAATAGCAAACCAGCAGGCGTTTGAAGCTGTGATGCGCGCCTACGAAGCCGCCGCACGAGAGCAGACGGCGAAGTAGGCCGGCGACAAGGTGCGAGCCGTACCGCAGGCTGGGCTCCGCAAAGCTGCAACACTGAATGGCAGTTTTCGACCGCAGACGCATTACCCGTCGGGATGGGAGCGCAAGCAGGCTCGATGGAATCACGGAGTCAAGCAGGAGAGACGAACTGCGCAGACTGAGCGCAAGACGTGCACCAAGGGCAGACCAGGACGTTGGGACCGTGCGAAGTCGAAGAAGGAGTCCAAAAGCGAAGCAACAACACCAACGCGGAAACGCAACTCGAAGGCAGCCAAGCGGGCCTCCAGTGAAGTAACGAAGCTCATCCGAGTGTCCGATGAAACCCCTTGTCAATACCACCCAACGACTGCGACGCGCGTGCGAAATGTCGGACGCTAGCGTCTGTCAAGAGCATGCGTGACTCAGCCGTGTTTTAAAGGTGAGATGAGAGGCACCGGCTCACTCTGTCAAAGGACTATACTAACGCAACAAGAAGACGAGCTAATGCGAGATAGTGGTACCCGAGCCCGTACGCACTCGACAACCTGCTTCCGTGAGTCAGCCCGAGCTTCCTGGTCTCCAGCTACACTGCCTGTCGCGGTCATTTTTTCAGACTAATATTCTTGTTTTTATTCCAATTTCAATATCCTGTCATCAGCACCTTTTTAGCCCCGGAAGAAGGTGCGTTAGTGGGCCCGTTGAACCGGCCTATCAAGATTGGCTGAGTGTCACGCCTTTAATCAATTACTGCAGTACCCCCCCAATTCACCCAAATGTTGATCGAGTGTAATCGAGCGTAATCGAGCGTAATCGAGTGTAATCGAGTGTAATCGACGCGTAATCGAGCTAAAGTCACTTTCAGGGGGGCTAGGTGAATTGGCTCATTCGAAACTATTTTTCGTTCACTTTTGGCTGTTTTTGCAGGAGTTACCACAGTTTCCCACAATTTCCATACTTTTCAGATTTTGGCCATTTTTGCCAGATTTTGGCCATTTTGGCAAATTTTGGCCATTTTTGCCATTTTTCCGATTTTGGCCATTATTGGCAGATTTTGGCCATTTTTTGCCAAATTTTCCAGGTTTTGGCCATTTTTGCCAGATTTTGGCCATTTTGGCCAAATTTTCCAAATTTTGGCCATTTTGCCCATTTTTCCGATTTTGGCCATCTTGGCCAAATTTTCCAAGTTTTGGCCATTTTGGCCATTTTTTGCCAAATTTTCCAGATTTTGGCATCTTGGCCAAATTTTGGCCATTTTTGCCAATTTTTCCAGATTTTGGCCATTTTGGGCAATTTTTCCAGTTTTTTGCCATTTTCGCCAGATTTCGGCCATTTTTGGCAGATTTTTCCAACTTTTGGTCATTATTGCTATGGTTTTCCAAATTTTCACACACACAGAGCTAGCCGATGTCTTGTCAAATGAGTGCCGCTATGCCAACCCTTCGCTTGGTTGGAGGTCGGTTGCATCTGGTGCCGTTACTGACATTCGTAAACTGAAAAGGAATTGGAATCTTCGCTCTTCCGTTTTGCGCCGAGGAAGGGCACGAGTATCCGGGAAGAGTCGGCTGGATTCATATCGTTCGAACAAAACTACGCAGTTCTTTCCATCTTACCTGAGTTTTTCCAATGAATGACTATCGACCCTTCCTTTCGAACTTCGAACCGAACCATGTTTGCTTTGTGTGCGACATACCCCATGACCTGTCTCTAACTTGCATCGTGATGTAGTCGATTGTTGCAAGATGAATGCCTAGTGGAACTCAATCAGCTTGCACTAATTGTATATTCCTTGTTTCGATCCAGTACGAAGCCTGTAAGCATGAAAACGAAATCTAGTCTCACCCCAAAAAGAAACACGATGTCCACTTCTTCAATGGAGGCTTTGCTTCGGCTCGTGGAGTTGAAGCAGGCGGGTTACGTGAGCGAGTCTGAATTTCAGATCATGAAATCAGACATAATGACAAATGCTGCGCGCAACAACGCCGGCCTGCCAGCCGCACTCGGACCGCCCCCTGTCGTCGAAACGCCACCGCCCATGCCTGATCCGGTCGTTCCACCTGCACCATCGCCAATCACCCCCTCGCCTGTTGTCATACCACAACCATCAGCAATCACACCAGCGCCTGTCATCCCACCATCACCAGTCACCCCTGCGCCTGTCCCACAGACACCAGCGCCCATGCCAAGCACCCAGGCACAGGAAGGGAGTGCCACAGAAACTGGCCCAAGCAGAGATAACACGTTTCTAGTTTTGGAAGGTTCGAAACTAGTTTTGGAAGGTTCGTTTCTAGTTTTGGAAAGGTTCGTTTCTGGTGGTCGCAGTCGATTTTTGACACGGTTCCCTTGGAATCTCGGCCGATCTCGTTTTAGTTTTGGAAGAGGTTCGTTTCTAGTTTTGGAATCGGTTCGTTTCTAGTTTTGGAAGTGGTTCGTAACTTTTCGAAAAAGTAAACGAACCACTTCCAAAAGTAAACGAACTCTTCCAAAAGTAAACGAAGCGATTCCAAAACTAGTTTCGAACCTTCCAAAAGTAAACGAACCGATTCCAAAACTAGAAACGAACCTTCCAAAAGTAAACGAACCCCACACCCCCCCCCCCCCCCCCCCCCAGGGGTGGCCCTAAGCGGCCAGATTGCGGAGTCGTTGGCAGAATCTGACCTGACCCCCCCCCCCCCTATATACAGGCTATTTTCACTGTGGAGGGGGGACACTACCTGTCACTCTCTAAGGTGGTCACCACAGTGCAGCCTACTAGCTTGGGGGGGGTCAGCTGGTCGCCAGACCAGAGTTGGTCTGGAAACTGGTCTGGGTCAAAAAAAAAAAAAAAATCTCAGCTATTATTATTTTCCCGGAGGAACCGGGTACCCACAGTGTACTACACACTGTGTACTACAGTGTGTACAGGGTACCACAGTGTACTACCACGGGGTACCACAGTGTGCTACCACGGGGTACCACAGTGTACTACCACGGGGTACCACAGTGTGCTACCACGGGGTACCAAAGTGTACTACCACAGTGTTCAACCACCGGGTGCATTGGAAGACGTCATGCTGGGGCTGCTGAAGTCATCGAACCTTTCGACGGCATTTCCAGAGACAAACAAGCTGTTTGCCACTGCTGTTGTCCTGCCAATGGGGACAGCATCGGTCGAGCGTGTCTTTTCAAACATGAAAAGGGTGTTGACAAAAGCCAGGAAGAGGCTTCACGAGCAGACGCTGACCTAATGCTCGGGCTCAATGGCCCGTTCAGGCAGCGGTATCCCGAGGAGCGTTATGGAGGCGTACCTCAATGCGTGAATTGCGAGCTCAAGAACGCTGAACTTCGCCACGTGGCCGGAGTATGAAGCGTGCGTCGACAAAGTGGGGGTCATGCGCAAAAATATGATGACTAACCCAAGGCTGCTGCAATCGGCCCTTCATTGACGCTGTTGCTGGCCCACTCGTCCCTTTGTTTCCCGTAGCAGGCGTATGGCTTTCTTCGTTCTTTGTCCACCATCCACCGCTATCCGGTACGACTTCGCTCTGCAGGCATTCGTTGCCGAACGGGGGTGCCTGCCCTCCTGCAACCCCCTATGCACAAAATTTTGATACAGACCAGTTTTCCAGTTCTGGGCTCGGGGGTCGAGGTCAGAGCTAGTATGCTGCCACAGTGGGTGGTCAGAAATTTTTTTTTGTCGTATAAGATCGAAGATCTTAGAAGATTAATACTATTCCGACGAGAACTAACACTTGTACACTTGTACAAAGGTTATTACCCCGTCGCTCTCGAGAAGAACACCGTAATTTTACCCCTCGCTTGCCCACCCACCCTTGCCCATTTTATCTTCTAGTCCAGTGTCCTGAGGCGTCACGAAGAAGTTCGTGGCATACACACGAGAATCTCTGCATGACCTTTCTACGTTTGTTACGCACCATCAATCTGACATCACGCAGCAGCAAGGACGAGAGCAGCGAGTACGGAGCAGCGAGACGGGCGAGGAGGAGAGTATTATTTTTTTTTGGCCAAAAACCCCAAAAACCACACTTTGAAAATTTTTTGTGGGCCCACTTTTGCCAGGGAATTTTGACCATTTCACCTTAGAGAATTCGACCACCCAGTCTCCAAGGCAACTGCACTGTAGAAGGGGGGGGGGGCAAGGAAGATAAAATACACTGACTCAGCCTGAATAAAATAAAATACAATAAAATACAATAAAATACAATAAAATACAAGCACCATGTAACAGTAGCAGTTCTTCAGGTTTGCAGCCTGGCAGTTAAAAGTCTCGCTACATTTTGTTACCGTTTTGTAGATTTCCTTTGCTGCTGTTGGTTTGAGGGTGCCACAGCATTCTACTCATACCAAATCATTGAAAATGCTCAGGAAAGCTAGGCGTCGTTTCTCTGTGTCGTTTCTCTAACCACTCCGTGCTAATTTGAGCTTCAGCCGGCTCCCTCTGCACGCATTCAGCATTTCTGATGTACCTGGGCCCAGCAAGGAAAACACCTTGTTATGACTTTTTGCGCTTTGCTTTACCTACAGGACAGTGCTCACAAACAGACAGTGCAAAAAGTACTTTGCGCGAAGTTAACATGATTCCTATGTGCTCTGCTGGATGTTCTGCTGGAATGTAAAGACTGGCTAATAATACCGGGTTGTTTTTGGTTTTACCCCTAAAAATGTGAACTTGCACTTTAGAAAAAAGTTTCCCCCATTGAAGTTGCTTAAACTGTGGGGAGACGGTGCTGAACAGCCCATCAAAATTGAACCATTCCACGTGTATTTTATTTTTCAAATTTTCGGGCCTGAAAAATACATAAAATACAATAAAATACAGTAAAATAAAATACAATAAAATACAATATAGTAAAATACTCTTCCTTGGGGGGGGGGGGGGGGTCCCTTGCAAAGTCGTTGGGGGCTCTCAGGGTAGTGTCAGCACTGCCCCCCCCCACACTGCAACGAGCACAGCTATCGAAAAAAACACGTGAAGAAATAAAAATACCAGCCCGCACCCCGATCCGACAAACCATACTGATCGGTGAAGACTCCTACACGGTAAAAGGCTTCATTATCCACACCGGAAGAGCAACGGCAGGTCATTACTATACCGTGTTAAAGGAAGACGATGAATGGGTATGCTACGACGACCAGCAAGTATCCGTACTCTCATGGGAGGAATGTGCCAGGAGATTCACAACCAATGGCTACGTCATCTCTCTCGAGAAAGCGTAAACACTTTCACCTGGTGGAAGTAGTGCCCCGTGGCGGTTGGTTACGAGCCACAACCCAATTTGTAAACCCCCTTTTTTTAAAGAAAAACGGACGAAGGGAGGAGGAAGTGAAGCCATAGCACATGGTTTCAAACCACGGAGTCCTGGACTCCTTTCCCACACTTCTTCAGCAAGGCAGACGCACAAAAGGACGGTGCCACGGCATGATTCGGCAGCCGCTGCTAAACGATCTGATGGAGAGCATCCGGGGAAGGTACGCCGAGGGGGACCTACCCCTGGGGCCAGTTGGGCTGGCGATGAGGAGCATGGAGGAGTGTGGACACGTATGGGGACCAGGGCCCCTGTCTCGCACGCTGAGGAATGGTACAATGTTTGACCCGATAGCCTCGACACCCTCGAAGAGGGGGCATGAGGTGAGGGCGGATTTGAGGGCGAAGACGTGGTCCCGTCTAGTAGCGAGGCGGCCGGGATTCGAGGGTGTGCAGAGGGCTGACCTGGAGCGGACGAACTCCTTCTGGAAGATGCGAGAATGTCCCGCGCACACCGCGAGGCTTATACGTGTAGCGTTGGCGGGAGGAGTGAACACGGCTGAGTTCACGTCGCGGATGAGGCAGGCCGGAGCTGAGCCGCAGGCGCCCAGCTGTGGAAGCGGCGATACCGAGGACGAGAAACACGTATTTTGGGACTGCGGAGCGTACTCGCACATACGGCGACGAGAGGCACATGCCGGGCTGATGGCGGCCAACCGCGCCGACTGGCCCAGATGCACGCTGGAACACGGAGTGGTAGTACCCGAGAATGCCCACTTCTCAAGGCGGCTCCAGGAGATGATGGCTGAAATCCTAGCGGAACGGGCAGGGCTCGAAGCACGAGGCTGGGTAGCCAGGAACCCCACGACCCCCTGGTCGAGAGCGGATGCGATGCCTGCCAAGAAGCTCGACCACCCCTTTGCGCGGATTGCCCCGGCATGGGCGTGGGAGCGGAACAAGGCCTGGGGACTACCGACGTTTTATGCGTTGGTGGCGTGGCTATCAGACATGGAGTGGACCGAGAACGGGCAGGCGTCAATGCTAGAGCTTGCCATCGACTTTGAACTCTTTTCAGGCCTCAGCATACCGCTGCACGAGAATACACCGAAGGGGGTGAGGGAGCGAGGAAACGTCCTGCGCTGCATGATCAGCGCGTTGGACAAGCTGGCGACACAGCAAGGGCTGGGGAGTTGCGAGAGAGGCGAGAGAGTATGCCCGACGACGTCGCTGTCGTTCATGGGCATCACGGGGATATCGGGGGTGCGGCCCAGGCCCCGCTTTCGCGAGGCACACACGGGGACGATCCTCGAAGAGCAGGTGAAGGGAAGCGATATAGGGACGCAGTGCCCGACGTACCCGGACTGGACGGCCGAGAGAGCGGCGAGGTGGGCCCTGCCTGTCCCACCACAGCTGCACCCCGACCCCGTACATATGCCGGGTGTCGGAGTAGAGAAAGCACTCGTCACCTGCGCGACCCACCACAAGGGGAAGTGTGAGGCGTGCCGAGCACTCGTCCGAAGGGACGTACCCACGGTAGAGATGTGCTGTCGGCACCATCACCACGCTGACGATGGGCAGCCGATCGCCGTGTGCGTGGAGCACAGCACGACGAAGTGCGGCGAGTGCAAGACGGCGGCGGCGTGCTGCCGCAGCGGGCATCATGCCTGCCGCACGCATGGCAGAGGAACCTGCCAAGAATGCAGGAGGCTCCCTACGTTGACGCAGAGGAGACCGGCAGCGTGCTGCCGCCGCGGCCACCACCAACCAAACGAACCTAACGCCCCGGCAACCCCCGGACACAGCAAAAAGAAGAGACCCCTCTCACCCACCCAGGGGGGCGTACAACGTGAAACGCCGGCGGGAAAGCGCGCGGCGCAGGCGCCGCCCGCCGTAGCGAAGCAGAAGACGGCGACGACCGGACGGGCAGCCAAGAGGCCGCCACCAACGCCAGGCACCGGCGAACGACCAGCGTTGAAAAAGAGGGTGCTCGGCACCCCGAAGGAGAGCCCGATCGCCGGCCGCAAGCGGAAGAAGGCGAAGGCGACCACACCCGAGTCAGGGGTGCAACGAAGGAAGAGGATGGCCCTTAAAGCAAACAGCTACCAGAAACGTTCGACGTCCCCAAGCACTCCAGTGCCCTCGAGAGTGAAAAACGTGCAAGATTGTCCGCACCTGTGCCCCTCCACGCAATCTCCAGAACCGCAAGAAAGCCCAGCGCCCCTGGCGCCACAAGTACTCGACCTTGACGACGCAATGACAGGTGACGACGTCATAAAGTAACCTTAAGCGGCGACACAGTGCATGCTAATCCATGTGGTTCATGTACTTAAAAGAACTCAATGCTAAACGAACATCGACGTGGGCGGCATAGAGAAAGAAGAACTACTCTACGGCACCAGAAAGTCCAAAAATACCATGGTAAAGAAAATTAAAGTTAAAATTAGAAGTAAAAGGAGAAAAAAGAAATTGTCGACAACGAAAGAAAGAACAGAAAAAACAGAAAACGGGAAAAAAAGAAAAAAAGAAGAAAAAAAGACTCTGCATTCCGCGAAGAAGACTTGATGCTAGCATCAAACACTTAGAGGCAAGTAGCGCCTGAACACGAAACTATGATTTTCCCCCCGCCGGTTGGTAAGTTCCTCGCCAACCAGCTGGTGGCGGTTCTCAGGGGCGTTGGGGCAGCCAGCTGGATACGGCCGGGACCACCCCAAATCCGCCGATTTTCGGCGCGATGCACCTCGGGGTAGCGAGGGGACGGGCCGGCGCCGGGGCCAAAGCCCCGGAGAGCCCCGGCGGCTCCGCGGGGCTGAGGCTCTCCACGGCTGGAATGGATCTACTGATACAACAGTAGACAGTGTCCCCCTATTGTTCCAGTGGATCCCCCAGTTCACGGCTGGAATGGATCTACTGATACAACAATAGACAGTGTCTCCCTATTGTTCCGGTGGATCCATTCCCAGTTCACGGCTGGAATGGATCTACTGATACAACAGTAGACAGTGTCTCCCTATTGTTCCGGTGGATCCATTCCCAGTTCACGGCTGGAATGGATCTACTGACACAACAGTAGACAGTGTCTCCCTATTGTTCCGGTGGATCCATTCCAGTCCACGGCTGGAATGGATCTATTGATACAACAGTAGAAAGTGCCCCCCTAGTTCCAGTAGATCCGTTCCCAGTCCCGGAAAGCCTCGGGGCTGAGCCTCGGCACCGGCCAACTGCACACTGCTCGGGGTTCGGAGTTTGCGCTGGAACAAGAGTTTGTGGAGAGAGACAAGAGTTTGTGGAGAAACAGTTAGCCTCAACTCTGGTGGTTAGCGTTGTTGCTTGCGAATCCCAGTCTCTTTTATTTGCCAGTCTTTGATGTCGTTTCATGCGTGCAGGCGGAGCGAAGAGCCCGGACAAAGCTAGCAACGAAGCCCAGGGGATGCAGATAGAAGCGCAGGATGTTCTCTTTCTCTCTCTCTGTGTTATGAAGCCGGTCCGTCCCTATCTCTTGAAACTGCATCGAAGTGCCTGCCGCTGTTTATCACAGTGAATCACGGTCCACCACGGTCTATCAGGTCCATCCCTAGTCCCTAGAGCTGCATCGAATTGCCCGGCGCTGTATTCTTCGGTCTATCACGGTCTATCAAGAGGGGATCGACCGGCTCAGTTATGTGGCTATTCGATGCAAAAATTGCCTCATCTCGCCTACACGGTGGAGTCCAGCCTCAGAAGCTGGAGTTAAAACTGGAGTTAAAAAAGCGGGTGTCACACCCGCTTTTCGGTTTATCTCCAGCTCGTGAAACTGGAACTCACCGGGTAGTTCCCGATGCCAAATGCATGCTGTATTCTTACTCTTTCTTTCTCTCACTTCCATGTATTCGTCTTCTGAGTCCCGCGTCATCTTGAAAAAAAAGAAAGAAAAAACCGAGCAGCATTTACACGTAACCACACACATATACACACCTACACATGCAATGGCACAAAACGAGTTTCACGAAGCGCTTCGACGTGAAGTACCCGATCATGCAGGCGCCCCTGCTAGGGGGCACGACCGTCGAAATGGTGGCTGCCTCCACGGATGCCGGCGCCCTCGGCTGCCTGCCGCTGGGCTACGGGGTGGCGAGCGTCGGGGAGCTCGAGGAGATGGTCGGCGCGGTGCGGATGTTCTGCAAGGGGAAGTTCTGCGTGAACGTCGCGGTCTACGACGACGGCGGCGACCCGGAAGTGCTGCAGTCGGAGGCCGCGAGCCATGCCGCGATGCGCAGCGCCGGCAGACTGCCCGCGTCCCGGAGGCTCCTGCAGGGGTTCCGGACGGAGTGCGGGCTGCCGGGCGACGGCTGCTGCGAAGCCGGTGACGCTCGGGGAACCCCCAGCTGCGTCGATTGGGGTTTGCAGGCCGACGCCGTGCTGAAGTGCAAGGACGACATTTCATGCGTGTCGGTCGCGTTCGGACTGCCGCCGACGTGGTTCGTGAAGAAGCTGCAGGACGAGCGCGTGAAGGTGATCGCAACCGTGACCTCACTCGAGGAAGGCCGCGCGGCTGAGAACCGCTGCGTTTCGGCCGTCATCGCGGTGAGCAGCGACGCCGGCGGCGAATGGCCAGGCTTCCTGCCTCCGGAAGACGAAGGCCCGCCGGCCACGTCGCTGTTCGAGCTTCTCCCGCTTCTCTCTCAAAACCTGCGTGTCCCCGTCATCGCGGCGGGGGGCGTCCATTCGCCCGAAACCCTCGCAGCCTGCCTCAACCTCGGTGCGTCCGGCGTCGTGCTCGGAACAGCCCTCCTCCTCTCGTACGAAAGCAGCTGGCCGTACAAACAGCACGTCGTCTCCCTTCTCGAAGCAAAAGACCCTTCGCCCGCCGCCACCCGCACGCTGCATACCCGCCTTTACACCGGCCGCTGGGCACGGGTGCTGCGCAACCCGTTCGTGGACAGCCTCGCGGCGTGCCCCCGCGACGCGCTGCCTTACTGGCCGCTGCAGCTGCTCGCGATGAGCGACTTCCGCGCTCTGTTTGAGGAGCATCGGGCGGCCGGAGGGGCGCACGCCTACGCTGAGGTGCCCCTTGGGGTGAACTATGTCTGGAGCACGCAATTCTCCGTGAGGGACATCATTTGCACGCTCGTCGAAGGCGTCGAGGCGTCCCTCGCGAGTCGTCGCAGTAATCGATGACTACGTGTCCGGTGCTCGAAACACGCCCTCTCGGACGAAAGCAGGCCGTACTGAGTCGGTACACGCACATCCCTTGGAGCTGCTGGAATCGAATTGCCTGCTGCTGTCTGAAGCATGAGACGGTACGATCGAAGAGGTCGTCTTTAGGCCATCGCTACAAATACCTCGACTGCTGCTGGCTATTGCAATCTGTCAGCATTCTATCACACGCTCCACACCCGCTTTTACACCGGGCGCTGTGCAACCCGTTCGTGGACAGCCTCGCGAGGGACGCCTTGACGCCTTCGACGAGCGTGCAAATGATGTCCCTCAAGGAGAACTGCGTGCTCAAGGCATAATTCGCCCCAAGGGACACCTCAGCGTAGGCGTGCGCCCGATGCTCCTCGAACAACGCGCAAAGTCGCTCACCGCGAGCAGCCGCATGCATCATCCGGGGCCTGTGGACATGGTCAACAGGATCGTCAATGTGTCACCACTTCAGATCTCTGCATCCGGGTTGCGGAATGTTCACGCATTCCCTTTCGGCTTCCTGCACGTCCGAGCAAGCTCGTCGAGGCAAGGCGTCGCGGAGGCGAGTCGTCGAAGCAATCGATGACTGCTCGATGCCGGTCGCTTCACGTTTCCTCGCTGGCGTTCTTAGTTGCCCTTCTTGGCAGCTTTCCGAGCTCCTCTTGGGGCCTTCTCTTGCTTTCTTCCAGACCACTTTCGTTTGAAACCACGTCGAAAATCTTTGAACGAGGTCGGTCGACCATGGAAGGGTAATGCTAATAAGCTGCAGAACGCCGGTGAAGCCGGCTTTACACAGTAACCCTCGCCGGCAGCTGACTTTTTCTGCAAAGGCGAGCCAACGAAAGGCTTGCGCCCTCTCCCATGGGGGGTCCATGGGGGGAAAACAGGCTGCTGGCCCACTCCTCGGAAACTGAAAGCAAAACGAACAAAATGCCAACAGGCCTGGCACTGGCGGCCCAGGTGCAGAAGCTGTGTGACAAGCATCGGGTGCCCTTCGAAACCTTCAAGAAGAGGTTGGCAGGCGTGGCCGTGGGAGCGCCGCGAGGTGCCGTGCAGTGCGGCGTCGTGCGGCGGGGGATGAAGAAGGAAGACCGGCCTTCGGACGAAGGCGCCCTGCCCATACCCGTGAGCAAAGGCATGAGCACCATCGGAACCGCGGTGTCGCCTTTCGCGCTCAAAGTCCCGCTGCCCCCGTACGTCACCAACGTCCCGAAGAAGAACTACGCCATGGAGCTCGTCTGGCAGTCTGCAAAAGTGGCCGAAACGCCGAAAGAATGCCGCACAAAACACGGCGCAAAGTACGCGACGGAAGCGTACGTCAGGAGGAGAACGGCTGTGTACAGGAACGACCAGCCGAAGCGCCGGTACATAGACAGGGACGTCGGCATAGCTGGGGGTTGCTTCGGTCCGGTGGAGAACCCGCTGCTTGATTACTTGCAGTCGCGGGTGTTCTACTGCGAGTGGTACGCAGCAGCTGTGCGGAAAACGGCGGCGTACAAGTTCATGCTGGGCATGGTCCAGCTAGGCCTGCCGTTGCTCCTCACGGGGCCAGATGGATACCCGATCCCTGACACATCAACAGCAGGACTTCTCGCCGCGTACGAAGACTTGTCGGTTCCCTTCGGCCATGAACGTGTCCTCGTCAGTCTCCTCTTGCACGACGCTATTCCAGACGACAGTTCAAAATGCGAGCTTCCTTGGGAGGCCGAACGCTACGCGTCAGTCGCAAAGCGAATGCTTGATACTGTTGAACCCGACAGCCCCGGCGATATCGAAAAAGAAGAAGACCCGGCAGAAGAAGAAACTGACGCACCGCCCTGCAAAAAGCGAAAAACCGCATGAAAGACATCGTGCCTCGTACGGACTTCCGCTGCGTTGTTTGAGGCGGGAAAATAGTCCAACCTGAACATGACGTCCCTTGAGGGCTGTGCACCCGATGATGTTCTCGAGCCCATTTGAACACATGTCTGAGCCATTCGACCGTTGGATTTGGCATCAGCTACCTCTGTGTCCACAGCTCAAACGTGCACCATTTGACGTAAAGAACACTTTTTCACCCCACTCCTCCCTCCTTCCCGCGGACATTCCCCCATTTTGAGTCAGAAAACTCGAGTTTTGAACCCAGAGTTTCTCCACAGAAGTCCTGGAGAACCCCAGCACCCCCCCGCGCGGATTGTTCCCCGTCCGTGAGGGGGCTAAATATGCTACCAAGTGGGCTAACCCGGCGTTCTTGTCCATCTCAGCCGACGTGGCCGTCTCCGCTAGTCGGCTGAGAACGGGAAGTGTTCGGTGAGGCACGTTTTCTTCCCCCCTTTCTTGCATCGGGTAGTCTTTCTAATGAAACTGCTGGCAACGTAATAGGTGCAACTCATCACTGTTTCGTGCTAGACTCGGCTCGGCACCGGGACTGGCGGGGGGAGCAAGGGTGGAATTGACTGGACAATGTTTCGTGCTAGACTCGGCTCGGCACCGGGACTGGCGGGGGGAGCAAGGGTGGAATTGACTGGACAATGTTTCGTGCTGGACTCGTGATCCGTGACAGTGAAGCTGTTGAGACGGTGTGCGACGGCTGGAGCAGGAGCTCGCTGAGGCGACGCCGTCACCCCTCAGCAGCTGCCTGAGCGACGATCCGGCCGCCCCCGCCGGCTTTCGCAGCCCGGCTCAAAGCCCCGGCGCGGAGCTTCCCTTCCGTGGGACAACCGCGGCACGACATGCAGCATGGCACGCGCAGGGCTCACCACCAGAGACAGGGATGTACCGGCTTAGAGACAGGGCGGCTTGGAAGACAAGCGAGCCGAAGTTGGCAACCAAGCAATGTAGTCACACCCCATTCCCCCCCTCCGTTAGCATCATACATGCAATGAGAGAGAGTCAGTGTACATTAAACTAAGATTTCCCCCCCCCGGAAAACTCCATCCTGTCACACCCCACCATTACGCCAGGGGGTGCGGGGCGGGCGTCGGGTCAAACCATCCATTTCCGGGGCCAATGAGCCGTCGTTTCAGGCTCTTCGATGTCGTTCCCGACGCTGTCGGCCGGAGCACGTCGCCGCACCTGCCCGCGGACGTGGCCCTCGCGCTGAACGCGACCGAGGAGGCCGAGCGGCTGGGCGTCATCAAGGTCGAGGCGAAGTACCGGTCGATCATCCTGCGCATCCTCGGCGAGAAGCTGCAGGAGCAGGAGCTCGCCGAGGCGACGCCGTCGCCCCTCAGCAGCTGCCTGAGCGACGATCCGGCCGCCCCCGCCGGCTTCGCAGCCCGGCTCAAAGCCCCGGCGCGGGGCTTCCCTTCCGCGGGACACCCGCGGCAAGACATGCAGCATGCCACCACCCGCAGGGCCCACCCCAGGTCGTCCGACGCGTCGTTCTGCTGCGAAGATGACCCGGCGGACTCTCCGATGACCGAGCCGCAGCAACTGCCCCCGCAGCAGGCACGCCCGGCGGCGGGGCGGTTTTCGGCGTTCGTGGAGGGGACGGAGGACGACGAGGAGGAGGAGGAGGAATACGAGCGGTTCGACGGTGACGTCGAAGACTGGGTGGACGGCGACGCCGACGGCCGCGACGGAGGCTGCTCCGCAGACGGCGCGTCCTCAGGGGAAGAGGATGCGGATGCGGACCTGTTCAGGAGTGAGCAAAACAACGACGACGACGACGAATGTGACGACAGTGAAAACAGCGCGACGGAATCGTCGTCCCCCAGGGGTCGTCCACGGTGCACAGCGGCCAGCCGGCCGTCTCGCATGACGATCCCGCCTGTCCCCATTGAGCAGGACCACGTCGACCGGGACAGCACCGAATTTTACCCGAATCTGGGCATCAGCGTCACACTTTGTGAGCAGTCGCAAATGGCGGTCATCCCAGTGGTTCCCGGCGCCGGCACGGCGGAGGACGGCGGCGCCGGGTTGGAGGTGCCGACCGCGACGTGGCTGCGGCTGTACCCGCACCAGAAGGAGGGCGTCTGCTGGCTCTGGCGGCAGACGTGCCGGAGCCGGGGCGGCGAGCCGGGCGGCGGGATCCTCGGAGACGAGATGGGGCTCGGGAAGACGATCCAGCTGCTGGTATTCCTCGACGCGGCGCTGCGCGGCGGGCGGGGGAAAACGGCGCTGATCGCGGTGCCGCCGACGGTGCTGCGGTCGTGGCAGGCACACCAGGAGACGTGGTGCCCAAAGATGCGGCTCGCCACGCTGACCTCCGAGACGCCGCTGGTCCTCCGCTCGAAGATCATCGACGCTTTCATTACCACCACTACGCCGGCCGTCCTACTCACGACCTACGGCATGCTGCAGTCACTCAACAAGCGCCACCAGCTCTTAAACAAACTCACGTGGGACTACATCGTCCTCGACGAGGGGCACCTCATAAAAAACCCGTCGTCGCAAACGGCGAAGGCAGCGAGATCGCTGCACAGCAACACTCGGTTCATCCTCACGGGGACTCCGGTGCAGAACTCGCTCGACGAGCTCTGGGCGCTGTACCACTTCGTCGAACCGAGGTTGTTCGGGATGAACAACGCGGCTTTCCGGAAAAAGTACACGGACCCCATCCGGAAAGGCACACACCGAAACGCGACCGCGCTGGCGGTTAAAGCGTCGAACGAGATGAGCGACGAGCTGCGGTCGGTGTACGCGCCGTACATCCTCCAGCGGAAGCAGGACATCGTGCAGCACCTGCTCGGGCTCCATAGCAAGATAGACGTGGTGATTTGGTGCGGGATGACGGAGTTGCAGCAGAAGGTGTACGCTGCTTTTTTGGAAGGGTCCGACGTGAAAGAGTGCGTGATGAAGCGCGAAATGAGCGGCGCGATATGCATGCTGACGAGCCTCCGGAAGCTCTGCAACCACCTGTGGCTGCAGCAGGGGCAGGACAGGTTGCAGAGCAAGCTCGCCAGCGCGGCGGCGCAGCAGGGTGTGGACGTGGACGAAGGGTCGCAAGGCAGTTTCGGGAGCGTTTTCGACCCCGCCGGCCACTTCATCGACGACTGCTCGAAGATGGAGGTGCTGCTGAAGATCTTCCAGAGGGCCCGCGAGGGCGGCGACAGGCTGCTCATCTTCTCGCAGTCCGTCAAGATGCTCAACATCATCGCCACCGTCCTGCACTGTGCGTTCCCTGCCTCCCGGCTCCTGCGGCTTGACGGCAGCACCAAGATCCGAGACAGACAAGGGCTGGTCGACCGCTTCAACAACGACACCACCATCGACGCGATGCTCCTGACCACAGGAGTCGGCGGCGTCGGTTTGACTCTCACAGGTCCGCACCCTCCCCACCGCCGTTGAGACTTTCCTGAACCTGTTTTCTTCATCTAGCGGGAGTGAGGATTGTACCGTCGATCGGGTTTTGCTTTTTGACAAATTGTACTTTAACGCTCTACGTCAACTAGTCTCTGCAGCATCTGCACTACTTTTCAAGAAGGAAAAAGCCTACGACTTCGGCAGTTTCAGAAACCCTAAGCCCCTGGAATTTCAAGCGAACTTTAACTCTAAAAAAATCCCCAATCCAACAGGAGCGTCCAAGGTAGTGATCTTCGACCCGGACTGGAACCCTGCGAAGGACTCGCAGGCGATCGGCCGCGCGCACCGCATCGGGCAGACGAGGCAAGTGGTCGTCTACCGGCTGATGACCTGCGGCAGCGTCGAGGAGTTCACGTACCGCCAGGAGGTGTTCAAGGAGTGCATCGAGCGGAAAACGACACAAAACGCGTCCATCCTGCGCTACTTCACCCCCGTGGAGCTGCACGCGATGTTCCGGTTCACTCCCAGGGCCGCCCGCACCCTCGAACAACTCACGCAGCTGCAAGGTGACGTGCAGTACCCACCGGAGGTTGAAGACTTGTTTGCCGAACTGGCAGACCTGCCGCACGTGAAGGGCATCACCGACCACGACGCCGTCTTCCAAGCGACGGAGCCAGACGACGACCTGGACGAAAGCTTGAACACCAAATTCCACAACCTCTCGCTGACGGGGAGTCACAGCGGACACGGCGGCGCTTCCGCGTCGTCTGCTTCCTTCCACGCACAGCGCGCGCCGTCCGTCCCCATGCAGCAGTGCAGCTCTCCGGCGTCGACGCGGGCGACGTTCGCGGATCTAGCGGTGAACACCGTCAGCACGCCGCAGGTCGTCCTCAAAGCGCGGGACATGGACGAGGCTGCGTTCGACTACACCGTGCCGCAAGCCTACAACAACCTCAGCCCCGACCTGCTGCCCGCAGCTTCGTGCGCCGATTTGCCGAGAGACATGGTATGCCGCTGTGCAATCAAAGGGGGAAAGGTTCCCTTGAACACCCCCAGTCGCCCACAACGGGCAGATGGGTCTTCGCTCGTTTTCAGAGGCGGCAGTCCGATTGGGTTCGAAACTTGTCTGTGACCCATTCTGGAGCTACAATGACCCATTCTGGAGCTACAATGACCCATTCTGGAGCTACAATGACCCATTCTGGAGCTACAATGACCCATTCTAGAGCTACAATGACCCATTCTGGAGCTACAATGACCCATTCTAGAGCTACAATGACCCATTCTGGAGCTACAATGACCCATTCTGGAGCTACAATGACCCATTCTAGAGCTACAATGACCCATTCTGGAGCTACAATGACCCATTCTGGAGCTACAATGACCCATTCTGGAGCTACAATGACCCATTCTGGAGCTACAATGACCCATTCTGGAGCTACAATGACCCATTCTGGAGCTACAATGACCCATTCTGGAGCTACAATGACCCATTCTAGAGCTACAATGACCCATTCTGGAGCTACAATGACCCATTCTGGAGCTACAATGACCCATTCTGGAGCTACAATGACCCATTCTGGAGCTACAATGACCCATTCTGGAGCTACAATGACCCATTCTGGAGCTACAATGACCCATTCTAGAGCTACAATGACCCATTCTGGAGCTACAATGACCCATTCTAGGAGCTACAATGACCCATTCTGGAGCTACAATGACCCATTCTGGAGCTACAATGACCCATTCTGGAGCTACAATGACCCATTCTGGAGCTACAATGACCCATTCTGGAGCTACAATGACCCATTCTAGAGCTACAATGACCCATTCTGGAGCTACAATGACCCATTCTGGAGCTACAATGACCCATTCTGGAGCTACAATGACCCATTCTGGAGCTACAATGACCCATTCTGGAGCTACAATGACCCATTCTGGAGCTACAATGACCCATTCTAGAGCTACAATGACCCATTCTGGAGCTACAATGACCCATTCTGGAGCTACAATGACCCATTCTGGAGCTACAATGACCCATTCTGGAGCTACAATGACCCATTCTGGAGCTACAATGACCCATTCTGGAGCTACAATGACCCATTCTGGAGCTACAATGACCCATTCTGGAGCTACAATGACCCATTCTGGAGCTACAATGACCCATTCTGGAGCTACAATGACCCATTCTGGAGCTACAATGACCCATTCTGGAGCTACAATGACCCATTCTGGAGCTACAATGACCCATTCTGGAGCTACAATGACCCATTCTGGAGCTACAATGACCCATTCTGGAGCTACAATGACCCATTCTGGAGCTACAATGACCCATTCTGGAGCTACAATGACCCATTCTAGAGCTACAATGACCCATTCTGGAGCTACAATGACCCATTCTGGAGCTACAATGACCCATTCTGGAGCTACAATGACCCATTCTGGAGCTACAATGACCCATTCTGGAGCTACAATGACCCATTCTGGAGCTACAATGACCCATTCTGGAGCTACAATGACCCATTCTAGAGCTACAATGACCCATTCTGGAGCTACAATGACCCATTCTGGAGCTACAATGACCCATTCTGGAGCTACAATGACCCATTCTAGAGCTACAATGACCCATTCTGGAGCTACAATGACCCATTCTAGAGCTACAATGACCCATTCTGGAGCTACAATGACCCATTCTGGAGCTACAATGACCCATTCTGGAGCTACAATGACCCATTCTGGAGCTACAATGACCCATTCTGGAGCTACAATGACCCATTCTGGAGCTACAATGACCCATTCTGGAGCTACAATGACCCATTCTGGAGCTACAATGACCCATTCTGGAGCTACAATGACCCATTCTAGAGCTACAATGACCCATTCTGGAGCTACAATGACCCAACTCAGGGCGCCCGTAGCATGTTATTATGTTGGCATGTTAGCTTTCGTGAGGCGTTACTTACTCCCTCAACTCACAACAAAACCACACCACAGGATGACTGCGACATGCTCAAAGCTGCGGAAGAGGCTTTCGTAAGACACTCTTCCATCTCACCTGCGAAGGCACCCCTTGGGTATGCTTCCATTATCCAAGCCCTGCCGAACCCGATGTGTAAACACGGAGCACACTGCTCGACGTCCTTCGACTGACAGTAATTCAGGCCGGCTTTGGATCACGGCCCTCAGTCGCAGCCTCTCCTTCTTGAGCAATCGTGACATGAAATGCTCTTCCTGTCTGGCGAGAACTGCCTTGAAGGAAGGGCGAAGTAAGAACACCTTGTTGTAACTGATATCACCTGCGCAAGGACATGTTGGGTGACTGCCTTTGCTCGAGGAAACGAGCTTGGGCGAGGTCGCCGGGGGTTAGGGAGGGTGGGAAAACTTTTCCCTTTCTTTTAACCAACCGACTTTTGTTCCGGTTTTACACGCTCTTTTTCGTTCACTTTTCGCTGTTGCATAAGATCTCTCTTTCGTGTGTACAAAGTCGGATTGGGTGGTTGCGCCTTCGGCGCTTAAATCTTTTATTAAGAGAGATCGCCCAGGTTGTTCCCAGTCGGTTTCAGTGTGTACACCCCGAAGGCTGTGTGAAGATCTCGTGTCGAGGGTAGGGGCGTCGACTCCCTCAGGCGAAAGGGTGAGAATCCACAAATTCCTTGTGTTAACAATGCATTGTTGGTACTGAAAATTAGTAAGTTAGCAGCGCTGCTACATGAAACTTGCCAAAAGCGGGTGTGTTCCGCTAGTGCACACACAAACAAACCAGGTTGCCGCCGCGCCATTCGGCGTCGAAGTCGCCCGCGATCCGAATCATGGAGAAGTGTCCGAACTGCGACTTCGTGCAGTTCCCGTTCTGCCCGATCACGGGGAGGCCGCACACGGCGGGCGCGAAGCACCACCGGGTGGGCAGCGACGACGCCGGCTCCGGCAGCGACCGCGACCAAGCCGCGACGGTCAGTCCGCCAGTGTACCCTCCGCAGCCGATGGAGGCGAAGCTGGCCATGCACGTCGACGAGGAGTACGCCGTGTCCTTCAGCAGCGCGCGCGACGCGTCGGGGTCGCACCCGGCGGGCCACGTCGCGATGCCGTTCCTCTGCCCGCACGCGCCGTACAAAACCCGCGAGCTCTGCTCCGTGCTCAGCGTCGGCAGCGCGCAGCGGGAGCTGTCCTTCGGCGCCTCTACCGTCCGATTGTCCGAAGAAAACGGAAACGCGCTGTCACCAGGTTTGTGAATAATATAACCGGACCTCCACCAGGTTTGTGAATAATATAACCGGACCTCCACCAGGTTTGTGAATAATATAACCGGACCTCCACCAGGTTTGTGAATAATATATCCGGACCTCCACCAGGTTTGTGAATAATATATCCGGACCTCCACCAGGTTTGTGAATAATATAACCGGACCTCCACCAGGTTTTCCCCCGGCTTCGTCCTATCCAGGCATAGTTCACCATTTTTCGGGTCCCAACAAATGTACTTAACCTCAAACCCCTTTCCAGTAAATCAGGATCGGGCTGTGCTGCGTCCCCAAGGATTGGCACATCTTCCTTTCAGTGCGGCTTGTGGATTTGACACCCTAAGCCTCGCACACGTGTTAGACTCCTTGGTCCGTGTTTCAAGACGGGTAGTAGAAGATCGCTGTGTCTGACATGAGCCTGCGAGCGTTCAACCACGTCAGGCCAGCGGAGCAAGGACGTTGTCCGAAGACGCCGACTTTTATCCTTCGCTGACTCACTCCTATGCTTGTGTCTGTCACTCTCGTCCACCGCCCCTGCCCGGCTTGCCGTGCGCCATGTGGTTGGAGTAAAAGGTGCCAATCTTGCTGCTGAAGCAAGCTACTTCGTTTCTCTGGACGGATGGAGCGGCGAACCTGTCGTTCGGAGTATTATTGGGTGTAACCTGCCGTGCTGTAAATCAGTTCTGGCCTCGTTCAAGCTGACCGTGTACCATTTTCTGCTTCCCTGGAGACTTATTGGTCTTCAAATAAACAAGTTTCTTTTCCTACCAAAAAACGTCTTTTCATTTCAAGCGTCAAACGAGCTTGCCCGAGACGCAATCAGGGCAATCATCGCGAGCGGGCGGTAGCAACCTAAAAACGCATATTGCAGACCGATACGAGCTGCATGGCAACTCCTGCTCAACATGCATGCGCGTGGGGGGCCCAAGACTAAATTCAAAGCGAATTTTTTCTTGGTGTCGGTCGCAACCCTTACAAACATGGCTAGCCGTATTTAAAGTGTATGAGCATACCTACTACCCTCATACTACCCGCCTCAATGGTCAACCGAAGACCCTAAAACACCGAACCTCTAAACCACAATAAGCGCTAAACAGGGCGGAAAAATGGGCTATATTCCGCGCAGGGACTACCTACAACTGAGATCTAGCACACTTGCACACTTGCACACACTCACACAAACACACACTTACACACCCTCACAACAACAGCTGCATTCTCGTTTGGCTGCCCCCCCGGAAGTTCATTCCGCGGGGCACAAAGCGCGCGGCGCGCCGATGAAGTGCCAAGGCCGGCGCGACACCGTCGAAAGCTTCTGGTCCGTGGGGCCGGCGCAGCGCGAGCTCTCCTTCGGCACTGCCTCGTGCGCGACGCAGATCGTCGTCCAGCAGAGCCTCGTCGTCCCGGACGCACCGAACCGCGCGAACCAAGCCGGCGGGCCGCGATTTTTTGACGGGGTCTGCACAGCGCGAGCTCTCCTTCGGCACCGCCTCGTGCGCGACGCAGATCGTCATCCAGCAGAGCCTCGTCGTCCCGGACGCACCGAACCGCGCGAACCAAGCCGGCGGGCCGCGATTTTCGACGGGGTCTGCACAGCGCGAGCTCTCCTTCGGCGGCACCGCGTCGAACCCGTTCGAGTCGGCGTCCCGCGAGACGGTCACGTCGATCTTTTCGGCCAACGTCGGCTCCGCCGTGCGCGGGCTGTCCTTCGGTTGCCAAACACACCCATACACACGCAAGCACAAACATCCCCACACACACACAAACAGCTGCGTTCTCGTTTGGCTGCCCTGGAAGTTGTCAAACCACCACACACACAAACACATCAAACGAACCCCGACGCCGACTGGTGAAGTGACAAGTGGGCTATCAGCCGTTACCCACTCAAAGCCCTGAACTTAAACACACAAACGCACTCTTACACACACGAAGGCTATACTCTGCTTCAGGGGTTACCCGTGATTGAATACCAACACACACAAACAGCTGCATTCTCGTTCGGCTGCCCCCCCGGAAGTTGCCATTCCGCGGGGCACGAAAGCGCGCCCGGCGCGCCGATGAAGTGCCAAGGCCGGCGCGACACCGTCGAAAGCTTCTGGTCCGTGGGGCCGGCGCAGCGCGAGCTCTCCTTCGGCACCGCCTCGTGCGCGACGCAGATCGTCGTCCAGCAGAGCCTCGTCGTCCCGGACGCACCGAACCGCGCGAACCAAGCCGGCGGGCCGCGATTTTCGACGGGGTCTGCACAGCGCGAGCTCTCCTTCGGCGGCACCGCGTCGAACCCGTTCGAGTCGGCGTCCCGCGAGACGGTCACGTCGATTTTTTCGGCCAACGTCGGCAATGCGGTGCGCGGACTGTCGTTCGGCGGGCACAGCGACAGCTCCCGCGTGACGTCGTCGTCGCCGCAGCCGGCCGTGCACTTTTGCCCACCGGCTCCAAACCGGATGTTCTGCAACCCGATGGTGCGCAGTGGCAGCGGCGCGGAGAGCTGCGGCGGGTTGGAGATGACGCACGCGCAGCGGGAGCTCTCGTTCGGCGGGTCTTCAGTGAACCGGAGCGGGTCTGGAGCCGGTACCGAGGCGCACTTCTCCTTCGCGTCGTGCTGCAGTGCGAGCACGGCTGGCGTGGCGCAGCAGGCGACCCGCCAGGCGGCTGTGTTGTACCGGCACGAGACGCCGCAGGGCACGGCGCCCCTGCAGTGCGCGCCCGGTGCGCCGCTGCGGGGCGGCGGGCTGCCGCAGCGCAGCGGAAGCGGGTCAAGCTCTCACACGGCGACGTCGTCCGAGGTCAGCGTCGGCCCGCCGTTTGCGAGCTCGTCCGTCGCGCCGTTCCTGTCGCCGTTCAACTACGTCCACGACGCGGCCCGCGGGTACCGGCACCGGTCGCACTGCTCGGACTCGGTCGCGTCCGGCGACGGAAACTTGCACTTCGACGACGACAGCGACGCCGCGACCCTCCGAAGCGCCTCGCGTTCGACCGACGACAGCTTGCAAATGTGTGCACTCCTTTCCTGTGTGTTTGGTCTCCAACATATCTTGCGCGTTGCCCTGTGCGATGTATTGCGCACGCTAAAAATGGATGTGGACAATGGCCGAAACCACCAATGACCAACAACCAAGGTACCCCTATATGACCCCTATATGACCCCCATATGACCCCCATATGACCCCCATATGACCCCTATATGACCCCTATATGACCACCCACCGATCCTCTTACCTCGTGTACCCACCACTCTTACGACACTCAGAGCATATCTTCCCATAACGACGAACGTCACCCGGAGACTTTAAAACCCCGGAGTTTCAAGCGAACTCACTCTAAAAAGAGGTGGCATGGCGTATTTTGGTGGATTTCGGGTTGATCAGAGTTCCTGACCAGAAAACGACGAAAGGGTAAATACAAGTGAAAACGATCCTTTGAGGCGTGAGCATGCGTGGCTTGGTCCCCCCATGAGTAGGAAGCCGGCATGTATCCCGTAACCTGCACACATTCCGGACCCTGAGTTCTTCGGGTCACAGGCCCACACATCTGCCCCACACAAGGCACGTTTCCAAGTCTCGTGCTGGGCTACTGCCCTCCTTTACTTGCGTGTACTTATATTTGCGGCAAAGCGCCAGGAAATCTGTGTGCATGAACGTTTGAAGCAGCTCAGACCAAAAAACAACGGATAACTCCAAAAGAAATCTACCCGCAAACCTCTCTGAGCTATTCTACACTCTTCTCTACTTAGAGCCATGGTGCGAACAATGGACCGGTACGGTTTACAGGGCAACTCCTGCTCAACTTGTAAGACGTGGGAGCCCAAGAGCACTCACCTATCCTGGCGAGAACTTGGTGTCGGTCACAAATTGTTTCGAACCTGACTCGCCAAAGCGAGCAAGTAAAGTGTACACGAAAGAAGCCATGCATGCCCCCCCAAACCCACCCAGTACGTATTAGCTTTTAAAGACCCCATTCGACGAAGGTCACCCGGAGACTCTAAAATCCCGGTTTCTCAAGCGAACTATAACTCTATAAACTGGCGAATACTCCGAAACCCAAACAC
Organism: Diplonema papillatum; assembly: GCA_030068145.1. Classification (NCBI taxonomy): domain Eukaryota; phylum Euglenozoa; class Diplonemea; order Diplonemida; family Diplonemidae; genus Diplonema; species Diplonema papillatum. Next base: position 25,132 of record JAPJBO010001012.1, read on the forward strand.
AGCCGCCATTCGATTATGATGCACACGCCTCCGCCTCTGTAGGCTTAGTTGTGAAGAATGACCAGGAAACGACTCGACAGGCACCCGCATCAGAGTGCCAGCCAACCTATTGTTACAAGCCATTCCATCTTGTTTTCTTTTTTTGAACAAGCACCTGCTTGCAGAAAAGCGCTCGAGGAAATACCGCCAGTTCCGAAAATAGAGGAAATGTGCTGCCGCCCGCGCGGAACGCAGGCAAAGCTGGGTTTGGTGCCGGGGCGCAAGCGTTCAACGGAAAAAAGTCGAGAACAACAAGGAATCGAAACAAAGCACCGGGTGGCCCTTTTCCGAGCATTTTCCCCCCTCTCTCTACACGCTCGTCTCCCTCCCTTTTTTTTTACAGCTCCGCCCCTTTTTTCTATTAGATGCTTTTTCGTGTTAGAGCAGGGTACTACTAGCTCGGGAGTTTCTGCTTGAAAACTGTGGTTGCCCTGAAAAAGTTATTTCCGGAAAACAAGAGAGGGGGAAGGTGTGGCCGACACTCTTTGACCCTGTTGGTTCGGGCTAGTCCACGAGTGTTCCCTTTATCGGAATATGACTAGTCGTAGAAGCCGGCTCCACCCCGGGTTTTCCTGGCTTCGATTCGAGGTATATTGGTCGTGCCCATCTAGCCATGCGTCTCGCTCCTATTCCCCCAGTGAACTGCAAGCTGGCATTGGCTCTACTGCAGTGGAAAGGTGTCAAAGGATCCACCGACCTAACCCCGTGCCCAAACCAGAGGACCGCCGACACCATGAGTACATCCTCCAGAGCGATGAATTGTGGCTCGTCGACTTCTACGCCCCCTCGGTGCCACCACTACACACAACTCGAGCCCGAGTATGAGAAGGCAGCCCACCTGCTCGACGGTGCCGTCTGTCTTGCGAAACTAGATGCCGACAAGCACCCCCCAGCTGGCCGAGTCATACCACGTCAGTTTTCCACGATGTCAGAGCTAGTACCCTGTGTTCGAGGAATGGAACAACAACGCCCATTCTACCCCTCCCCCCTCTTCGATCCTGTCTGTACAGAAGCAAATTGGAAAAGGATTCGTTGTCATCAAATAACGAGGAAAAAGAAGAGAGAGAGAGAAAAAAAAAAGTAGCAATGTTTTTATGAATAGCGTGTTTTCCCCGTATTTTCTTTTTTACTAAGTGCGGCCGCCGGTGCTGTGAGATGGGCTCTCTCGGGTGCTGCGTGCGGGCTTTGTGCCGGAGGGAGAAAAGGATCGGCTTGGAACTGATCCGAAGAACCCAACGTTGCTTGCGAAAACAACCTGCTGGAAGAAAACCCGAAAACTCGCGCGACGGTCATCTTGAAATTAAAAAGTACTGGTCTTTTGAGATGCAGTAGCTCTCAAAAAATTAGTATGGCGCTTTCGTGTGTGCGCACTAGCGGAACTCGCCTGCTTTGGTAAGTTTCATGTAGTACGCTGCAATTTTAGTAGCAACAATGCATTGTTAACACAAGAAAAAAAGAACGCGCCTCGTGCTTTTCGCCTTCCGTTGGCCCTTTTCCTGGCACATGCCACGGCACGTCACAATAGGAACAATGCTAGGCTCACTGCGGAATCAAACGGATACGTGCCAAAATCACTTTGGGGTATCCGGTTTTCCCCAAACAGGTATTTTTCCTGCTCCGCTTTCAGATCCTCCGTCCGTGAAACGACTCACCTTACGCCCGCCATAGAAGCACGGAGTAGTGGTGTTGTGACCAGAAACTCCTCTGGGCACTGCACTCTGTGTGCTTTGGGACGGTTGATCCGAATTCCTCGAGCCCTTGTATGGGTCGCGTCACGGTGAACTTGGAGTTGATCTGTCCCTCTCCCCGCCCGCAAGCTCACGCACACGCTCGCTTAGGTGTATCAATCCCGCCGCCCCCCTCCCCCGCCTCGCGCCCATCGCTTGTTATTCTTTGTCGTGATAACCCTTGTTTCCTCCCCTTTTCACCTAGAAACCCGAACCGGTCGTCGGTTCGCTTAAGAATCGGCTTATCACCGTTTTCCCTCGTTTGTCGCCGGTCCCGGCTCGGCCCTTTTTAAGCATGCCGCAGTTCTCAAGGGGACTGCGACTTATAGCTCGCGGAAGAGCGAGCGAATACGGCGACCTATCTCCAAGAGGATGGGAAATATTTTGAACTTGTGGTGGTGCATAGCGATTTGTCAGGTTGATTCCGTTAGCAAACTAGATCTCGACCCCTAAATAGATGGGCGTGTAGTTGCACGCTGGCACGTTAAACGAGTCTGAGAGCCTTCCGGCTACCTATCTTGAGGAGGAAGGGAAATCTTTCGAACTTGCGTCGTCGTGGGGATCGATGCTTGCAATTATTCTCCGTGAAGTTGGGGGAATGCCTAGTAGGCGCCATCATCAGCTTGCACTGATTGCGTCCCTGCCACTTGCACACACCGCCCGTCGTAGCCACCGATTGGCTGTGGGATAGAGCTTGGGAGAGGGAAGCTCGTTCTTGGCAACAAGTTCAGCGCCCGAATGCAACAGCCATGTTTCTCAGCTAGAGGAAAGCAAAAGTCGTAACAAGGTTGCTGTAGGTGAACCTGCGGCAGGATCATTACCACAGATTTCAATTCTGAATGGAACGAGGAAACGACGTTCGAGGCAAAACAACTGTTCCCCTCGACTCAACTGGTCCCCGAGTTCACAAAGCTTTGATGTCCAATCGAAAGGTCGCCACAGGCAACCGACTGAGCGAGTATCGCCGGAAACACACAAGGAATACAACAAAAAATTGACGCCATAGGACCCTGGTCACCGGTGTTCCGCTGCTGATAGCTGCGAGCGGGTGGCTTGTCGCTCGCCGTCGCGGAGGGAAAGCCGAATTTCGTGTTCATGCTGACCGACGACCAGGACACGGTCCTCGGGGAGAGCGACCACTACACGGACATCGGCAGCGTGGCCAGCCAGCCGAAGGTGCGGGAGCTGTTTCTGGCCAACGGGGCGCGGTTCACGAACTACTTCGTGAACACCCCCATCTGCTGCCAAGCCGCACCGAGGTTTTCACCGGGCGGTACTTCCCGAACGTGCGGCGCGAAGGGCGACGAGCGCATGACGACGCACGCCGCCTTGAAAAAACGAGGGCCTTTTCGACCCCTTCCCCTCGAATGGGTTCTCCAAACCAGACCCAAACCCCACTGGCGGAAATGTCCTGGATAGGGGTGTCCTGTGGTTTTCCCAGAAAAGAGGGATTGGCTAGAAAGCTACATCTGAGAATTCCAAAATTACCTAACCTGTACTACAGGCTGTAGGCTGGGGAAATTTTTGCCTGACCAACGTCCCACAAAACAGACCCGTGCAAGAATTTTTTTGTTGAACGCTTACGCCTGCCACTAAACCCGGATTTACCTGTGTTTCGTGTGGGCTACAGCACATTTACCTCCTTTGATCTTACGCAGCTGGCAGCCTCCTCAAGTATTTCCTACAAAGCAGGTGCTTATACAAAGAATTGACGCCATAGGACCATGGTCGCCGGCGTTCCGCTGCTGATAGCTGCGAGCGGGTGGCTGGTAGCCGTCGCGGAGGGAAAGCCGAACTTCGTGTTCATGCTGACCGACGACCAGGACACGAGGCTCGGGGAGAGCGACCACTACACGGACATCGGCAGCGTGGCCAGCCAGCCGAAGCTGCGGGAGCTGTACCTGGCCAACGGGGCGCGGTTCACGAACTACTTCGTGAACACCCCCATCTGCTGCCCAAGCCGCACCGAGTTTTTCACCGGGCGGTACTTCCCGAACGTGCGCGGCGCGAAGGGCGACGGGTGCATGCACGCCAACACGACGCACGCCGCCTTGAAGAACGAGGGCCTCTTCGGCACCTTCACCTCGAACGGGTACGAAGTCGGACTCTTCGGGAAGGTGACCAACGACCAGCAGGCGCAGCTGGAGCTCCTCGCCAAGTACGAAAGCGCGACATACATCGACGCGCCCCTCAACTTCAACGACTACTACGGGTTGCCGTACTACCACTACTACGCGTCGAACAACACGCAATACACGGAGAACATCGACCCGAACGACCCTGTGTTCGGAACCCCGTATCAGACGTCGCAAATCGGGAATAGAACGATGCGGTGGCTTGACGACATTTTCACCCGCGACGTCGGAACGCCGGAGCACCCGTTTTTTCTGTACATCGGCCCGCACGCGCCGCACTTTCCTGCTGATCCTGCGCCTTGGTACGAAGACTTGTGGAGCAACCTGACGATCCCGATCACGCCGAACTACAACGTGAGCTCTCCGGACAAGACGCGGCACATCCGGCAGAACCCGCCGCTGACCGCGCAGGTGAAGTGCTGGGAAGACCAGCATTTCCGCGACCGGTGGGCCGCGCTGATGTCCGTCGACGACCTCGTCGCCGACGTGCACGCGAAGATCGCCGCCCAAGGCGACGCCGTCCTCCGCAACACGTACTTCTTCTACACGTCGGACCACGGGTACAAGCAAGGGCAGTGGCGGATCGGCACGTCGAAGCAGCACCCGTACGAAACGGACATCCGGATCCCGTTCTTCGCCGTCGGCCCCGGCATCCTGCCTGGGACGATCGTGGAGGAAATGTGCGGAAACGTCGATTTAATGCCGACCCTCCTCGACATGGCGGGCATCCCCGCCCCGCCGATGGTGGACGGAAAGTCTTTCAAGAACCTGCTGATCGCGAACGAGGGGAGGGCCGAGGCCGCGGAGGGGTGGCGGAAGAAGTTCCTGAACGTGTACGAGGCGACGGGAAGCTACTTCAACGACCACAGCCCGTGCTGGGCACCCCCGGGGTACGAGGAGAAGTGCGGCGGGCCGATGCCCCGGTCTCCGGACGGCAGCAACACGACGGCCGACTGCAAAGAGAGCTCGGGTGTTGGAGACGGGAACTGCTACTGGGTCGACTCCCTCGAGTCGAACAGCTGGCGTGCCCTGCGGGTCATGAACGCCACCCACGACACGCAGTACATCGAGTACGACGCCACGTGGTCGTGGAACGAGACGTCCGTCACGTTCTACGAGTACTACGACATCGCCGCCGACCCGTACCAAATGAAGAACGGCTACCCGGATCTCAGCGACTCCGCGAAGGCAGCCATGCACCGCGAGCTCTCCGACTACTACTCCTGCAGCACCTCCTCCTGCCCGTGAAGGAGCCGCCAAGGATTCCGCGCGAAAGCCTCACACAAACCGTGCACCGCGAGAGTAGACGATGTAGAAGAGAGGCAAACTAGAGTTTTTCGTTGACCGCACTACCCTGACCCCAAATCCTCGGACCTTGGTTTCAGGTGGCAAATTGGTAAAGTGATCATGATCAGAAGGTCCGTACTTGGGCGGTTCAGTTTCCTCACACATTGCATGTGCTCTGGGACGGAAAGTCTGCGCTTGGGAAATCGCAAGCAAAGGGCCCTCTGCATAAGCTCGAACGTTGGATTGGTCAGGATTACGGATGCTTGGACACCTTTCCATAAACTGGCGACTGGTTGCTGCACGTGGACCCCTCCGTGCCGCACAACAGGCAGACGCACGGCAAGTGGTGAGTCTACTGTTCTGCCATGATACCTGACGAAATGCTGCCGTTTTCGTACTGCAATGCGGTCGATCCCTCCGGATTTCGGCCAGGCTTGGCGTTCGAGGCTAGAAAGAGTTGCACGTCCTGGCATCCGGTGGAAACCCGAAAATGCCGTTTTTTCAGGACTGAACCCGTACTCGACCTCATATCTGAGCCAATTCGTCTACCACCGCCTGCTGAGTTGTGGCCCGTTTGGCGCCACACACACACGGCGTCTGTTTTACATGACAATCCGCCGAAGACACAAGCACAATCGTTGTTTGCGGCCGTGGATCGAAGTGTCTCAAAACCCAGTGGCTACCTCATTGACCCATGGGTTTCCCAGAAGTTTACAGCCCCGGATATTCCCTCTCCCCCATGGCACCAGGGTCTTCCCCCTCCCAGATACCCGGGGACACCACGCCCGGGGTTTCGCTTGAACATCGGCTTTCTCTCAATCCGGCACATCTACCCCCTTTGACCCACAAACGCGGCCGTTTGCGCCCAGATTGCTACGCCACGATCGCGCCTGGCCCAGGTCCCTGGCTTCTCTGTATATCAGTCACGCACACGCACCGACCTCTTCTAACGGGTTCTTCGTTCTTCCGCAGAGCGAACGTATTTTTTCTCTTTCTTTTCCCAAAATAACCTCAAGATACAGCCACCCAATAAACGGCCCAAGGGCAAAAGAAGGTGCTGTTGAGAACCGAAACATAGCCGTCGACAAAGCGAAAGTCGACAAGAAAACAACGTAAACCAATCCCTACGCATCTTCTATTTGCGATCCTTCTCTTGTTTCGGGGCGACTCCTGGAGCGTTTCTGTTGCACACTTTCGTGCGGAGGCTGCTTCTCGCAGCGCCGTAGATAGCGTACACAGCAGGCCCACCCTGGAACCGCATCGCATAGCCTGCCGTTGTCTATCGTGGCGCATGACACCCCACCTGCTTGCCATAACTGGCCCCCTTGGCAGCCCTGTTTGTGCGGTCTCCTTTTTCTGGGAGAATCAGGGGGTGTGCGCGTGAATCCGAAGCAAGGGGGGTTCTTTTGTGAAATGTACAGCACCGCACGAAGGCGCCTCCGAGCAAAGTCTACAGCAGTCGGGGTGGGTCATTGCGTAGGAGACCGTTACACCCGCTGGAAAGCAACGTCAACCAACGAAAGATGTAAACCAAACCGTCCATGCTGGCGTCGTGGTAGGAAAAAAAAAGAGCTCGTCGCTCGCATAACCGCGGCTGATACAAAACGAATGATGATGGGGAGAGAGTTGTTTCGTTGAACGCAGTGCCTGATCGTTTTTGTGTGCGAAGCTGGATTCAGGACGCAAGTAAAAACGCCACGGTTTGCGGCGGCGAGCTTTTTCATTTCCTCCAGCAGTTCATGTTTGGCAACAATCAAGAGCGTTCATTGCATTTATGGGGTTGGGCTATCCCAAACGTGGGCAGACCAGCTGAGAGTTCGGCCATGCTTTCACACCGAGGATCGGTACTGAAGATCGTGTATCGAGCAAGCTTTTACCCTTAGGCTGCTCTACGCGAGATTTCTGTTTCCGCTGAGCTTGCCTGAGGTCCCAGCCAAGCTCCCCACCTGATTGGTGTAAGGATTCGCGAGCCGAAGCCCGTTTGTACAATAACGTGGTGCACTGATTAAGTTAAGTGCTCCTTTAATCACGCCAGTGAACGTGCGCAGTCACCAGTTCCCACCTGCCCACTTCAATTTAGTACTTACGATCTTGCGGGTTACCCTACAGGTTGATCATAGTTGCCCAGCCTGAGAGCACAGTTAAAAAGGTAACTGGGGAAGCCGGTTGACCGACGCACAAGCAAACGAGGCGCCTGTCTTTTGGACCGGCGGACAAAGTACACACCCGCTCATTTCGTCGCACGCATTTCTTTTTCTAGAAAGTATGCTGATGCTGCAGGGAATAGCTGACAAGACCGCTTGAGTTTGTGCTAGCCACGATTATGGGAGTCGGGAGAAGCTAACGTAACCTAAAACAAAACCGACCCCCCCGTTTGCGAGAAAAAACGAAGAATAAATACACCTTCTTTTTTCCAACTGTCTTGTCAAGAGCTGCGACTCACCTATTCTTTCCCACTTGCTTGCCGTATGCCGATTACATTCAAGAACCTGGCAAGCCGAAAGGTCGAATCCGTGTAACATGAAATCGTATGGCAACACAGTTACTTGTTATCGGTGTAGCCAGGTCCGTAGGGGGGATAAAGGCACTTGCGTCGTCAGTACATTCAAGAACCTGGCAAGCCGAAAGGTCGAATCCGTGTAACATGAAATCGTATGGCAACACAGTTACTTGTTATCGGTGTAGCCAGGTCCGTAGGGGGGATAAAGGCACTTGCGTCGTCAGTACATTCAAGAACCTGGCAAGCCGAAAGGTCGAATCCGTGTAACATGAAATCGTATGGCAACACAGTTACTTGTTATCGGTGTAGCCAGGTCCGTAGGGGGGATAAAGGCACTTGCGTCGTCAGAAATACACGAGGAAGCCGCCAGTTTGCAAATCGCGCAACGCTACAAGAGCCCCCAATCGCAAAGAGGAAGTAAACGTGCTGAAACCCATACACGACACGCTTCACCAAATGAACCCATTTGTTACCACTACGTTCATGATGGTTCTGATTCCCAGCACCATCCGTCAGGAAACCGGGCGGCGCCTTCCAGTATTTCTTCGACAAAACTGCGTATTTTCCCCTTTTAGTGGCCTCCGCCTTCTTCCTGGCATTTGCACCGCTACCGTGGAAAGATCTGCGCTTCTCCGCAGACATTCGCTTTGTAGCTACCTTTTCATGATGATGGAAAATTTGCACGCAATTCCGGACGTGGAGAGGGCACCGGTGAGTATACCGTTGTTGTTATTCGGATGCGATTTTTCCTTGGAGATCCCAGGAGATCGAGCTGGACCTGAAAGACCGTCGTGCAACGTGATAGCTGCACTTCCAGGCGACAGGGATGGACCCGCTTAGTTGCAGGAGTCCTGGGGGTTTACATCGCTCTCACGAGGGGAAGGAAGTCGGCAGCACTGAACTACCGATCGAGACTCTCGAGCTCCCACACGAACAGTGTTAGGCCGTTTCAGTTGGTGATAGTTTAGGTTAGAATGCAAGAATCTGTGGCGATAATCTGCATCGCCGGTGTTGCGGTTATCTCTTTGCACGTGATGTGTCATGCTTTCGCCTCTTCAGCTCGTCTTGATCGTCGCGCTCAGGCACTCCTTCGACTCTCGCCCAGCTTCATCGGCTGCGCGTCGAAAGTTGCTTCTTCACGGCGCTTGGGCGATGGTGTTATCTTCTGTGGGGTCGTCTGCCCGCTCGGCTTCTTCGGCTGCGCTTTGGTGAGTCTTCCTCTTCGCCGATTCCGGCTTCGATGCGAACATGGAGGTCGTTCGTCGCTTCTTCGCTTGCGCCGGTGCCGTCTTTCCGACCTTTCTTGATGCCGATGTTGATGTTGCGGGTTCCCGCTCGTCCTCTGCTGCTTCCGGGAGCACCAGCACCACGTTCCCGCTTCGCCATCTTCGGTGCTGACGCGTTCCTCTTTCTCGCTGTTGCTTCTTCTTCTTCTTCAACAAAACTACGCACTTCTTCTCTCGCCAGGTGGTGCCCCTTTCGACAGTACAGTTTGGGCCTTCGACTCCGCAAGTCCGCGTATCGACTGCAGTTCGCACGTCGGCATCCCATGGCCAAGACACCAGTGGTGCCCGTTGCGGCAGCACTCTGCTATCGTCTTGCAACACCGCATGACGCAAAGCGCAACGTGGAAGACGATAGCGAGAGTGCTGCCGCACCAGAAGGTGAAGTGCGGCGTGTGCAACGCCGCAACGCCAAGGCAAGTCGGTGGCATGGTGGTGCATCACAGGGAAGACGACGGCCTAGCGGTAAAGTACTGCGCGCAACTTCCCAGTGCTGCACCACCATGCCACCGACTCCTTGGCGTTGCACACGCCGCACTTCACCTTCTGGTGCGTGGCACACCCGCTCACCCACTTTTCATGCCGGGGGACCCCTTCTGGCACGTACCACGGATCCCCTCCCACGACGGCCGTTTTCCTGCCCTTTTTCTTCACCGTTGCGTCGTCGAACCATCTCGCCGCACGCTCCTCCCTCTCATCTCCGTACGTCGTGAAAGATCCATCCACGCCTTGCCGTTGACTCGTGCCGAGCCGTCGTCAGCTGCGTCTCGAGCACTTCCGTCGTCTCCGTACCACCACCGAAGATCCGCCCATCCTGTACCCCTTGAAGCACGGGGCTCCCACCGTTCTCAACGACCCTATCTTACCCAGTTTCCTTCCTGACAGAAGCGACCCTGCGTCGTTTCGTTCAAGTGCGTCCCCTACGGCTTTCAAGAGTCTTGCCAACATCCTCGCGCGCATGCACAACGGTGTCCCATCCGTCGTCGCCACTTCACCGCCCAGCAGATCCAGCCCAGTGTAAACCTCTTCTCTTGGCTATGGGCCTCAGGTTCAAAGCACCTCGAAGGCAAGCGCAAGACAAGTCGAGCGTCGTCTGACCCAAGTCTAGTGCCACGTCTGCTAAAAACAAACGATCCCGTGTTAAGATGTTACATAGTTCTTTTTTTATCTTTCAGAAGAAGAGGACTAATTTTCGGGGAAAAGAAAAGGCTTTTTTTAATGTAAAATTTGCCCTCTGTTTTCTAGACCAAGCTTGTGCACGCGGACTAAGGTAGGAGCACCGCGCGCAGTTCGAGGGCACTGTGACCAGTCACTGTATCCACGCATCTGCAGAAGACCAAAACCTGCCAGGCACCTTGCTTATTGTGAAAGACAAGCATGCCAAAGAGACCAAGATGCGACTCTTCTGAAGAGACGTCCACTGCAAGTGAGGTAGAAGAAGCGGAAGAGGACGAAGAGAGCGACTTCGAACCCGGACCTACGACGTGCCAAGTGACAAAGAAGACGAAGACAAGCCTGTCGCCGACATGTCTGAAAACGCTCAGGCGTATTGCAAGTATTGGCATGGAAGAAAGAAGCGTGCGGGAAAGGAGGCTCTGGAGCAGGTTGCGCGAGAGGTTGGGTTTCTGACAATCCGTACCCTGGGACGACCGATAGGCTGGTGACCGTTTGATTCGGCATAAAATTAAGCAGCACAGGATTCACGGAGACAAGCACTTGTTTATATGCCGACTCAAACGATCACGTAGTTCCAGAAACGAAGAAAAAGAAGCTGGAACCGAGCCTGGATCACCAAGGAAAAGATGATGCGGGCTCTGTTCCAGCTTTCGCAGGCTCCTCGCCTACCGACGCGGTAGACAGCAATGCGGGGCGGACCGGGGCGGACCGGTCAAGCTGTACCCAGCATATCTGCACCGGACGCCATGGCAAAGAAGCGCTTCCAGTAGCCGTCTCGACTGAGGAATGGGAGGAGTACGAACATTTGCCTTCGCTGCGACAGCTTTTTCAGCGTTGCAAAAGAGGCGGCCCAACACATGCCGAACAGCACCGTTCGAACTTGCGAGGTCGCCTGCTTTCACTGAGCCAACAGGGCCGCCAAGAATTCATTGGTTTTTCGGGGCTTCACCACATTGTTCACGAGGAAGACGCTGACTTTGACGATAACTGTGACAAGCTCAACGTCAAAATCAACACGTTCGACGCATGCTCGGCCTTTCTGAAATGAAATTCAGCTCGTTCATCCTAAAACCATCGGCGCACAAATAGCGTAAGTTTTGCTGCCCTCACTTTTTACCTCGATTTATCATTTGATGAGCTTTCTTTCACATCTATGCAGTCACCAAAAAATAGGCTATATTTTACAAAAGAAAAAGTCTTTCTATTTTCGAAAGTGAAAAGAAGATTTTTTTCCGGCCGCTCAATTTTACATATCTTGAAGAATCTTTCGTAGCTATGATCTTAGTTTCGGTGTCAAGAGTGCGGGTCACCCCTACACACGATTTTACTTCACAAGGAAACTCTCGTTTCACCCCCACTAAATAATCCCCGTTCTCAAACTCAAACGACGCAAAACATGCGCAAGCTTCTCTCGCTTTGCGTGCTCGCAGCCGTTGCCGGCTCTTGTGCCGCCGCTGCTGATGGGTACGCAGCATTGAACGGTGGCACGACTGGTGGCGCAGGAGGCAACGAGGTGGAAGTGAGCACGGCTACCGCGTTGCAAGCAGCGATCTGCGGGCGTGCTGCGAAAGACACGCCGATCGTGCTGCGAGTCATTGGCACGATCACTTTGCATGTTGACGTGGACGCTGCCAAGGCAGCCGGAAGCAGCTGCTCGGGCGTGAGTGAAGACAAGATCACGCTGCAGGATGTGTCGAACATCTCGATCATCGGTGGACTGTTCCACCAGATCGGTATCCACCTGAGGAGAGCGAAGAACGTCATCTTGCAGGATTTGCACGTCCGAGAGGTGAGGATGTTCCCTGGGTGGCCGACATCGAACGGCGGAGACGCGATCACCGTCCGGCAAAGTGACTTTCTCTGGGTTGACCACTGCACCTTGCAGGCCGGAGGCAGGCAGGTTGCCGGATACGACTCGCTGATCGATATGTCAACCACTGTGACCCACGTCACCGTCTCGTACACAGCCTTCTTGAACAGCGGGCGTGGAGGTCTGATTGGATCCGGCAGCTCGGACAACGCAAACACGAACATCACGTTCCACCACAACTACTACTGGTACATTCAGGAGCGAATCCCTCTGCTGCGTTACGGAACCGCTCACATGTACAACAACTTCTACGTCGGCATCAGCCACTCCGGAATCAACTCTCGCCGTGGAGCAAACGCGATGGTGGAAGGCAACTACTTCAAGAACAGTGTGAACCCGCTCGGGAAGTTCTGGGACTCGGTGCTGGGCTTCTGGGAGGTGAGGGACAACGTGTGGGACAACTGCGACTGGGTGCAGTGGTTGGACGTTGACGTTCCTGCGGGCAGCAGCACTTCGGACCCTGTTTCGACGACGGACATCACGATCCCGTACACCGCGGTTGTGGACTCCTCGTCGTGCACGCCAAACCTTGTCTTGGCAACCGCTGGAGCCAACCGTGGCCTGCGGGTGTCGGATGGAAACTGCGGAGTTCTCGGAAACCCGACTACCCCTGTTTCGGACCTGCCGGACCCGGATGTGGCGGCCACTCCGGAACCGTACACAACTGACCCGAGCTTCAGAAAGGTGGACGGGTTTGCAGGGCACGCTGGCACCACTGGAGGAGACGGCGGCCTGCACGTGCACGTCGAGAAGAAGGCAGACTTGCTCAAACAGATCTGCAACCGTGCAACCGTCGCCACGCCGCTTGTTGTGTACTACGAAGAGGAATCTGAGGTCGACGACTTGGAGCCAGTGACGGGGCCGTCGTGTGTCACTGCTGTTGACTGGTCGGAGGAAATCTCTATGGTTGGGTGGTCTAACCTGGAGATCCACGGGTACGGAGACCGTATGTTCACGGGACTTCCGGTGCGTATCGAAGAGTCGAGCAACATTGTGCTGCGATCGTTGAACTTCCAAACTTCGACGATCTCCGTGTCGAAGTCGTCGAAGATTTGGTTCGATCACATTGTCGTTGAGAACGCGATCGCAACCGACCGCAGTTTGATTGAACTTGTGGACACCACGTCCGTGACCATCTCGTACTCTCGTTTCACGATTGAAGAGTCACCGTGTGCTATCGAAGCGACAGGTTCTACAGACGACGTGACTCTGCACCACAACAACTTCAAGGCTGTGGCTCAGTGCGGTGTTGTGTCGAAGGCCGGCAAGACTCACGTGTACAACAACTTGTTCGGTGCCTCTTCGGTCATCGGTATCAACGTTGTCGCGAAGGCGGAGGCGTTGATTGAAAACAACGTGTTCGACTCGACGGTGAACCCGTTCGGCACCGTCGGCACAATCCACTCCGGATCGTGGGACATTCGTCGCAATGTGCTCACGAATGTCACGTGGGCGCTTATCGGGAACTTCTGGCAGAACAAACTGGGAGGCCCTGACAAGCTGTCCTCTGCACACGTCCTCGTTCCGTACACCGACATGATGGACCAACCGGCGTGCACCGCCGCTGCTGTGGAAGACTTCGCTTCAGACAGCATCTACGAGCCGAACTCTGACTTCTCCTGCGACGAAACTCCGGGTATGCTTGGCTTCGGGTGTCGTTGCCCCTGGCTTGTCAATTTCCAAGATGTGCGTCTCGTGTTCCGTCTGAAGCTTCTATCGGCCAGAGGCTTTTAGCCACAGAGGCCGACAATAACACTTTAAACCCCGGAGTTTCAAGCGAACTTTCACTCTAATAATAACTGAAATAAGGCCCGGCGCATGATAATGCGATCGATCTTCTGCTTTTTAAGTGAAACTCTCTCTCTCTCTCGAAAGGTCGGCGCGGTAGCGATGACCAACGATAACACATACAGGTGGGTGGGGAGAGGCCCTCAGACTGCTAAGGCGTGACTAATCCCGTCCCTGTCCTTCCCAGGGAGCCACCCCGAATTTAGCCTGGCCCACCTGACGGTGGAGGCCTACAACCCTTTGACTTATTTTGATGTGTTCTCTCTCTCCCACCGCGAGGAAGGCGGGTGGTGAAGGTCGCGTCTGCAGACCCACTGTTAACCCATTTACTCTGAGACTTGCATGGCTTAATCCTTGAAACAAGCTATATTATGACTACTGGCAGGATCAACCAGGTTTCTTGTCACTCAAACCAGACTGGACCGAGGAAAATCGATGAATCAGATATTCCCCGATATCAGAGATTGTATCGTGCCAAGCCTTGATGCATGATCATTGTATTCATTCTTCAGCTTTCAAAGGGGCAGTCCTCGATTGTATCTCTACTACCGATCGCTTTCCTCGATTGCCTTTTTCTGTATTTCACCATCGTGTCTTCCCGATTATGAAAGTTCGAAAGTTCAAACACACCCAACAGCGCCGTGCACGGATATTCCTCTTTACGGATACTGCCTGCCCGCAGCGCACTGCTGCGGCACGGGTCAATGCTACAAGCAGCACCAGTGGTATTCGCAGTGCTTGCATGCCTGCCCGGCGGGATGGGCGTGCAACTAGAGCACGTGCTAGGCCGTATGCCGTTTAATGCCGGTTTGAACGGCCGTGTGTCTCATCAAGCGCAGAAGGAAAGAGATGATCCAACGACAAAGCAACGCCCGTGCTGCATCCGTCGGTTCCTCTTCCTTCTCACCTTCCACCCCTCTTGCGGCTTGAAGGACCGAAGCACAGCGCAGACGGGACCTGTGCGACACATTCATTGCCAAGCGCGTTCTTGGATCCTCCCCCCCCCCCCCGGAACCGACGGATGCAGCACCACCAGAACCGAGAAAGAACAAAAAAAGAAGAATACTACGCACCAAACCCACCACCCTCCCCAACCCGGGCTTCCTTTTTACCCCTGCAAACCCGTGAATAGGTGCTACGGGAGTATCTGGCAACCGCTGCTTAACAGTGCTCACGTGGGCGGTGTCTTCGGACAGCACCTCGTGATGTTCGCATCACAAAACAAAGAAGACAGTGAAATGGTCGTTACCTGGTCGGGTTTCGCTCGCGACCGTTTCCTGAACAATCCTTCACTAAATCCGCGGTTAAATAACCTGGCCTCAGTGGTGCAAGCACCACGCGCTCTTCAAACCCAAGAAACATTTTCCCCCCCCCCCCCCCCCCCCCCCCCCATGTGCTGCCTAGCGAGTCGCAGTCACAATCAGGGCGAGTGCCCTGAGTTTTTTAACTGATTGCTCAGACACGGTTGTAGGGGCCTTCTCCCCGTGACGGATTCGCCTGTGCTCTAGTAGCACGGGTGGTCCTGGCTGTGACGAGCTACGAACAGCCGCCTGACAAACCAGACTCACACCGCAGTCCTGTCTGCAGACACTCAGGTTCCACGCTGATGATGGTCCGCCTTATGTGTCCGTGGCTTAAAGGACCGAAACACGGCGCAGACGGGACCAGTGCGGTGTTGAGCACATACCCATTCCAAGCACGTTCTTGCAAAACCCCCCCATGCATGAGAGGCAGTGCTCTGCCTAAACATTAAACTAAGATTTTCCCCCCACCACCCACTATTGCGAGCTGCGACACCCCAGCGCCTTGTTCTCAACCAAACTGCGCTTTTTCTTTTACATAAGCGCCAGCTTGAAAGGAAATGCTCGACGAGGCTGCCCGACAAAGAACAGAAGGGATCCAAAGTGCTGTAACTACCGAACCACGTGAACGGACGTGAGGTCATGCGGGTCTACCCCTACACGACAAATCACACAAACACAACAGGTCAAAAGTCCTGAGTGAGAAAACAACACACGGTGGTGTAAGCGAAGAACAAATCAGATTGTGTTTGTATTGTATTTGCCCCTTACCTCTATATTTCCCCCCTTCCATTCGGAGTCGAAGCAGCTACGTCGAGTATTTTCAACAAGCCTACAGATTTCTTCACAGGGCGAGATGAAAAGAATTGTGGTCTTCAACGAACAAGCGACCACGCGACACACACACCTTGTGTTCCCTGTCGTTTTCTGGGTTTACGTTTTCTTCTCGGTTCCTAAAAAAACAAAAAAACAAAAAAACAACAATCGTCGGCAACACAAGAAAACACACACAAACTGTGACAAAAGACCCGTTTTTTTTCTGTCGTTTACTGAACGTCAGTTCCTCCAAAAGAAGACTTTCCCTCGAAGCACCCAAACTACTCGCTCGCGTGTCGTTTGGCCGTTTGTGACCTGTAGGTGAACACCCTTAGTTCGATGACGCCTTGTATCGTCGGCTGAACAGAGGCCGTTTGTGACCTGTAGGTGAACACCCTTAGTTCGATGACGCCTTGTATCGTCGGCTGAACAGAAATTCACACGCCAACAAGCCGCGCGCTGCGAGGAAGCGGATGGCTCGTTTTTTTTGAGTGCCCAAAAGCATCGGAAGCCATGCTCGAGATAGATAAAGGTAGTTTTCCACTGCCACCCGACTTTTCTGCACTCTCGTTTGCTACTTTTCCGCACTGGTGACCTACTTTTCCGCACTGGTGACCTACTTTTCCGCTACGGCCACTCGTGGCACACTACTCGTGCAGAAAACTACCTTTTTCTACACGAGTTGTGTAGTTGTGCGCGCAAGACCAGTAGTCATGCGTTAGAAAAGCAGCTCTCAAAGATGCAGAAAAGTCAGCTAACAGGCAGTAAAAGGGTTAAAGTAAGTGTTCGGGTACGGATGTTGCAGTAAAAGGGTTAAAGTAAGTGTTCGGGTACGGATGTTCATCCATACCGCCCCGCCTCACCAACCGGCTCAATTCCTTTATTGCGAAGTCTTGCACTCCCCTCCCACTTTTTTTTTTGTCTCCTCATTGTTATCAGGGAAATAGCTTAAATGGCGCACTTTTGAAATGTTGCTGGTCGTTGGGTTTGTTGGTTGGTTTTGCCACCCACACTTGGATGATGTAGTTACTGGAAATCCTCTCTACGCTGCATCTTACATGGCGCCCACCCAACAAACCGGCAGGGGTCAGTTTGTGTACACCTCCTGCACAAGGCAGCCCCTCGAATATTTCCCCCCCGCACCAGCAAACCAGGGAGCTCTGGTTCTAAAACCAGCGAAAGTAGTGAAGCTGTTTCCCTGATTGTTTTTCTATGAGGAGACTTATGCTAAGCAACAAACATGTATGAAAGGCAGACAGTGGATTTCCACCCCAGCGTTCGATGCTTTGCGCAGATCCCATCGACTATGTTGTTGGCGACAACGAGGCAGCAACGTTTTTCCCTTTTGCCCTCAACGCCCATACGTTGTCGGCAACGAAACAAACGTAAAAAACGAGAAAAAGAAATAACGAAGCAAAGTAAAAAAAGCAACAACAAACTTACAAATTTCTCTGTGGGGTATGCACCGGATACTCAAGCGAGCTTCAATAGATGCTTGTACCGAAGAAATGCTAAAATGTGGTTCTGTGGGTGAAGCAAACTTCTGGAAACTCGTTGTAGGGGCTTCGTCATCGCGCCGACGAACTACTGCGTGCCTGTGTCTCACTCCACAGGGACTCCTTATACCCGGCTCTGAGGGCACCTGGTCGGTTCAACACTAACAGACGCACATAAACAGAGGCGCGTTCAGGTTCTTGCGATTGAATCTATGGTTTTCGGTGGCCTTAGCCTACTTTTCCGTCGTTTCACGCCGTTCTCTGCAAGCGAAGAAGTGCTCATGTAGATTCGATACTCAGGGCCCCTCTGTCGGAGTACAACGAACTCTGTCCATGTTCTTGTCTGACCCCCGTTTTCCCATTTTTGCTAAGCATCCCGCCCACATGGCGGCAAGAGGAAAAGGAGACGAGGAAAGTTGCCACCGCCGCGCAGCGGCGTTTCGCTCGCGTTTTGTTGAATGCCGCTTCTATCAGCGCGTCGCACGTCTTTCACGCATACGACACTTTTCGTGCGAAAAGTCCACACGACACGCCCATCCGCGGTCTGTGTCGAAAGACGCTGAAAAACACGTGTGCAACAAGGCACACGCTCATGACAGTTGCGTTCTGTGTCGACACTTCGCGCGACTCAAGACACGCCTGGTCACGAAACTTGCGTGTTCTGCGTCAAGATAGTGACGGACATACATTCATGATAAACAACTATATAAAAGGTGTCACGGGATATGCCGGCAGCTGCTTAACGTTAACTTAGTGCATGCAGATCCGTGTGGTCCGTGTACTTAAAAGCACCCAATGCTTAACGGCTTTATCACGTGGGCGGCCCTGAGATTACTCAGGGGACACCACTTTATCTTTAGCCATACTTCAACTCTCTTTCCCCTCTTTTGTATCTTTTTGCACTCGACTTTCCTGCCCTCCTCTGTCTGGCTGTCGTCAGACCGTGCTGGTCAGGGTGGCAGTAAGGTTCCCGCTTTGCCCCTGTATAGCTCTATGAAGCTGTTATACACTTCCAACCAAAAAGGAGCAATCAAAGCCGGTGCGCCGCTCCGAGAACGTTTCATTCTCCGGTGACGGGATCCACACGCATGCACCGGCTAGGGTAATGCTCCACAATCGCACCCCCCCTCCATCTTCCTCCCGCTCCCATATCTCCCCACCCCTTTTGGCACTTCAACCACTGGTGAAGGTTTCATCACGTTGATAGTCGATGCAGTTCTATGTGAGTTGTAGTCACAGGTAGGACGCACCTTCGAGCTTTTCCCCCCCCTTCAGCTTTTTCCTTTTCTTTACAACTTTCCGAAAGGGGTAAGTGCGAGGGGCTATCCCCGAAGGAATTTTTGTCTGTGCGATGGAGTCCAGTGTCAGACGGTAAAGTTTAACCACTTAAGGACGGAGGGGGAGAGTTAATTTGAGAAAGGGCGGGCTCCCTGGCAAACCTCAGGTATCCGTCGAGAGCTCGGAGCAGGATTTCTGCCCGACGAAGGACGCATTTTTTTCAAAGGTTTGTGTCAGATCGTTCCGATAAAGCAAACGGCGACCACTTTCGACCGTTCTTTGGCCTCTCACCCGCGAACTTTCTTGAATTAACTACCCCTGTAGTGGTAGTTCGTTGTTACGTGGTTAAACAAGGGCGTGTCCAAGGCACGAAAAGTGGCCGGGTTGCACCCAAAACGCGCGCAATTGTACACCCGAACTGCGGTTGTATTGCTCCATTTTTAGAGTTAAAGCTCGCTTGAAATTCCGGGGGTTTAGGGTCTCCGTGTGACCGTTGATGAATGGGTTCTCTTAGAGCAAGAAAGGGCTATCATGGTTGCGGGTTGTATATTTGGTGCACGCTTTCGTTATGGGTTATGGCTAGCCATGTCCGGGACTGTTTGTGACCGACACCAAGTACATTCCTTCGTGGAGTGTAGTTTTTAACTCTAGTGAGGACTCCGAACTGGACTCTACCAGTGGCATTCACGTCGTTCCATCCTGCCTGCGGTGCGCTTCGAGCTCTCACCAGTCCTAGCTGCTGACGCTGCGGTTCCGCTCTGATCTGGTGCACGAGAAGAAGAACGAGGTGCGCACAAACTGCGGTGAACGAGAAGGGGAATTTGTTTGTGCGTGCCGGTTGATCGTTTTCCCACTTGTATTTACTCTGTGTGTATTCAGGTAAGGAATTCTGATCAACCACCAAAACACGCTGCCTACGTCTTTTTAGCCTGCACAATACAATGAAGGACAACCCACACGATTGTTAGGACTAAAAAAAGAGAGGGGACACGCGAAACAGAGGGCCGATCCCTCGTGTTCTTCATCTGTACCCTTCCCCCAACTGTCTAAACAACTTTCGTTCCACCACAACGTTTCTATGCTGAACAAAAGTTCCCGTTTGATGTCCCTTCGTCCCTTCTTCCTCCAAGTGGTGTACGTGTGCACGCCAGCGGTGTCGCTGGGGTTTCGGGTGAAGAAGAAAGAAGAAGAAAAAGGCCGCTCCGGGTTCAGGAACGTGACGGTCAACCACAGCTTGCAAAGCTTGAGTCGGAGGCAGTACAGTGCCAGAACTCCGTCCGCCCTGCCCTGTAGCTGACCGTCTCGACGAGCTTGTGTTCAGCGCTAGCGCCAAGCCTCAAGGTGCGCCAGGCCTTGATGCTTTATGGAAATCGGTAGCCACTTGACCCGTAGGCCCGTGGCTCTGCAGTACCGCCGAACACGTGAAGCCTGGCTTCCGTGTAGCAGGCTTTCCCTGGTACCTAATACCTGGTTTCCGGTGAAGCAAATAAAAAACCTTTTACGACTCGAACCAGTCTTAGAAAAAAGCCCCGGATTCCTGAGCGAGCTTGCACTCTAAAAAAAGGATAGGGTGTTGGCGAGTGACGAGAATCTCAGTAGTCCTGGGCCGAATGGCGATCGTGCCCTCCAGAACGAGCGAGGAGTGCCTGTCGAATCCGAACGAAAGAAGCGAGAACCTCACGGCCAACGACGATGCACCACGTGCGGAGTACAGAGCAGTCGACGCGCAGACGAGCAGTTAAGTGGCCCGCGTCGCAGGTGGAACAACAAACCGAAGAAGCCCGTGCGGCAGGGAGTGGAGACGAGGTGATGCGAGATGAAAGGGAAGCGCGAAGCCCCGGACGGACCAGCAAGGCGCAAGACCATGCGACCAAGAGAAGGAGGGGACGCGACCCAGAGACCCGGGCTAAGCAGCCTGGATGTGATGGACCTCAAAGTTCGACTTATACGCACCACGTGCAGAACCACGGACCGAAGCAGACCCGGCAAGAATCAGCGAGCGTAGCAGTACACCGAGGTGCTGTGGATACCTACGCGGTGTGTGTGCGTACACCAACCACGGGATACCAGCAGCAGCTGTGGTGCTAGTAGCAGTACATACATACGTAGTAGCATACTATGCATACGTAGGTGTATGTATACCACGTAGTAGTATGCACTACGTGTGGTATGCTGCTACGTAGGATGGTAGGTAGATGGGTAGATGCATCCGTGCTGCATCGTATCCCGGTACCTAGCAACCACGAGCTCGGGCGATGCAATGTGCCGTACCGGCAAATTATGGACGACTTCGCAGTGCGCAACGCCGAGAGAGAGCATGCGCGAAAACCGTTTCGAAATCAATCGGCAAACCGGCAGACGGCGCGCACACTGAAGGTCAAGCTCGGAACCGATTACAGTCGGCAATAGGCAACAAAGAGACACGCACAAGCACACGTGCCACTACCGCAGAGCACACTAGTATACGGTATTTTAAAGGAACCTATACGACAGGTACCCCAAGTGAGTGTGTGGTCCTTTTTAAGATGGATTGTGTCTGCGCTCTCTCTCCCTTAAGGTTGCCGCCCGAGGGAACCGGCTGTGAGCCGAAACTCGGCGCCGGTCTCTCCGGACTACACCAGAAGAGAACTTCGCCCTACGACAAGTATCCCAAGTGAAGTTTCACTCTAAAAAAAAGCTGTATTTGGGCATGAGGTTTGGTCCGGGCCGTCCCTGCCGTCCCTTTCCTTTGTCCTTTTCTTTGTTCGACTCATCAACCGCAACACAGAAGGGGGTGAGCGCGGGGCGTGCTGCATACCTAGACGCGGGAAGGGGGGGGGTGTTGGGCACGCAACCCGAGGAAAAAAGGGGGGAGATTCCGTCTCCTTTGCACCGTCATCCCGCGCACGCAGGGCGGCCTACCCCCGAGCGTTGCTCTTTTTTTTTTTTTGAGCGAAGATGCTGCCGTCCCAAAGGCCACCGGAGGAGAAGAAGTCAAGCGGGTTCTTCACGAAGCTCATGAAGAAAGTCGACGCCTGCGACATTGAGCTCACCTTCAAGAACAAGACCCCCGAGGACATGGTGCCAGTCGAGGACAGGTACGACTTTCTTTTTCGTAATAACAATTAATTGTAAACACGAAAGAGAACGCTGGCAGCGTGTTTGGGAGAAGATTAGCCTACCGATCATGTTCACTCACTATCACTCACTAACAGCCTAATCCTCCCCCGGCACGTACAAACAAACAGCACCTGCCTGCTTTGTAAGGAATACTTGAGGAGACTGCCAGTTGCGGAACTTCTTACCTCGGGCTTATTTCGGACCGGCCGCGTTGCTGCCCTCAAACCTCGCACTCGTGTGCTTGCTAACAAGAAAGATAAACGGCAAACCAAGCTAGACCACTAAACTGCACTACTTGTGCCACGAAAGATACAAATCCCGATACCATGCCGCATAAAGAACATGAGTCTGCAAAATAAAACCGCCCGAACAGTACAGTTTTTCGGGAGGGGAGTTGCTGTGTGCTCCTGCGGTCTTTGTGTTTTTCGTACTTGACCAACAGGTTCACCCCCCCGCACGCCAAGTCCGCCCTTCGGTATAAGTTCGTCCAGAACTTCACTCACTTCGTTCACGAAGTTCTTGATCCGAACTTCTTACCTCGGGCTTATTTCGGACCGGCCGCGTTGCTGCCCTCAAACCTCGCACTCGTGTGCTTGCTAACAAGAAAGATAAACGGCAAACCAAGCTAGACCACTAAACTGCACTACTTGTGCCACGAAAGATACAAATCCCGATACCATGCCGCATAAAGAACATGAGTCCGCAAAATAAAACCGCCCGAACAGTACAGTTTTTCGAGTCGCGGAATCTCAAAGGTAGTGTGGTACTCATCGGCATACCGATGACACCCCACTATCGCAACAATGTTCCAAATCTCAAAGGAGGTAAATGTGCTGTAGCCCACACGAAGCACAGGTAAATCTGGGTTTCGTGGCGGGGCGTAGGCGTTCAACAACGGGGTTTCGATTCTGCTCCGAGAGCGGCAATGGAAAGAGACGTCACGAATCGTCCCATTCCATATGTCTGAGGAATTCTTTGGTGCCTCGGCGCACATCTAAGCACCAGAGAAGGATGGAACCGATCAAACCGGACTCATGCGTCCTGCTCGTCGGAGTAGGATTCGTAGTACATTCGTATTGGCTTGAAACATTTCCGGAACAACGGTTGCACACGGAAGAGAAAACGAACGAAAAAGTGCCAATACAGGAAACCCCTCCGAGAGAGAGGTTCCAAGAAACTTTTTTGCCTTATCATTTTCATCACCTTTGGTCAGTTGATGCTGATCGTCCGTTACTTTGTTCATCAGTGGAAGCCCCAACTCCGGAAGTGCTCGTAGAAACAAGTCATTGCATACTCGAAGGAGAACGCTGGCAGTGTGCTTGTGCATCACAGAACTGACACAAGTGTCACCCTACTCGACAAAATCGTTGTTTCCAACCATGGTTAAGAAGACGACTGAAAGCACAGACACAAAGTTAGCTCAAAGCATTTGCAAAATAACCCGAAAAGCCTCTAGGCAAAAACCCGTTTTCACATTTCTTCCTTCACAACTTGTTGACAACTAACAAGTCAAAGAATAAAACAGAACTACGCACCTCTTTGTTTAGCAATGCTTCTGGTGTCCCCTCTTTAACTGGGTTACATGGTTTGAACATCTAGTGCGGAAATAAAACCCCATGTATCCGTAATGTACCAACACAGGCACGATTTTACGACGCAGCGAATGTACGTCTTTCTGGGCGACGAGCCCGTGGAAGGTGTGCTGGAGCTGAAGCCGAAGGGCAAACTGACGCATCTTGGCATCCTGATTGAGTTCATCGGCGTGATCACGGTGACGGGGAACAAAGAAGAAAAAACGCAGTTCTTGCGGGCGGAGAAGAAGTTCCAAGCCGACGGGGGCACCATCAGCGGGCCCACGCCGCTGCCGTTCAACTTCGACCTGGACAAGGAGCACGACAGCTACAGAGGAATCAACGCGCGCGTGCACTACTTCCTCCGCCTCAAGATCCGGCGGTCCGTCGTGGACGTCAATTTCAAGGAGGAAATCTGGGTCAGCCGACTCGAGGAGCAGTACCAGTCGTTGAAGGACAGAAGTGAGGTCTGCTCCCCTCTCGCGTTCCTTCGTATAGCCCCAACTCCGGACATGTGCCTCGCACCCTTTTCCCTTTTTGGTACTTCCAGCCAGTGGTTTTCCGCTTAGCCAACAAAAGGAAATTGGTTGGCTAAAAAGGGAGTTTCAAGCGAACTTTCACTCTGAGAAATATCACGGTTCATCAAAAAACTTTTCTCTCGACCGATCTTTTTTGTGTTAGCAATGCACTGTTGGTACTAAAAAGTAGTAGTTGGCAGCGTACTACATGAAACTTACCTAGTGCGCACAAACAAAAGAAAGCGCCATACTAATTTTTGCATGCTGATCCATGTGGTCCGTGTGCTTAAAAGTTCCCAGTGCTTGACGGCTTTATCAGCCCCCTCAGGCGACACACTGTTTTATCTTTAACCAAACTTCAACCCCCTTCAACAGGACAAAGTCTACAACCGAGAAACGAACTTCTCGAAAGGCGTCGGTATGGAAGTCGGCGTCGACGACAAGCTCCACATCGAGTTTAAGTACGACAAAAAGACATTCCACATCCGAGAACGAATTGTCGGCCAGGTATGCTCACGCAAGGGAGAGAAGTTTGTCTGTTTCGCGCGAAAAGGATCGTAAAGACCAGTCCCTTCGAAAAGGTTGACACACACCAAGGCCTGTATCGTCAAGTCCCACCCCTATTTCCTGGAACTGCATCGAATTGCCTGCTGCCGTCTATCACATAGCCTCCGAAAATGGCACTTTGCTCGGACTGATAAAGCCCCCCCCTCGTACTATTTAGGTGAAAATCATCAGATATTTCCTGAAAAAACTATTCAGCCACTAATTATCCACTATTGGACCACCATTTGGACCCGAGAGAATCGGGGCTCGGCGTCATGTGGAGTGAGGTCTCACTCTATGTGATGAATGCTCTACTCTTTAGTGACACTGAAACCGCATTTTTCTTGGTTCAGTGTCACTAAAGGTTAGCTTACTGGGTTTCCGCCGAAATCTTCCGTTTTTCTAATTCTTCTAGGTGACACTGTAACCGCATATTTCAGTCACAGTGGACAAAAGTGCATGAGTGTCACTTAGAGTGAGCCTCTGCGACTCTAAGTGACACATGCCCAACTGTCTAATGGGCTCAGAAGACACACACTGCTCTCGCATTGCTGATGCAGTAGAGGTGGTGAACCGTGACGAATCAGTGACGATGGATCTGGACGCGCTCTCTGTGCTGATACCTGTCCTTCACCTGCATCAAAGAGAAAACGGGGAAGGGACGAGCGTGAGCTCTTAGCCGGAATTAAAACTTAAAAGTTGTTGCAGCTGGGGGCACCACTTAAAACTTTTAAAAAACAACACTTGTACTATTTACCTAAATAGTACGAGGGGGGGGGGGCTTTATCCTCGAGGATGAAGTCCCGGCAGGTACAAACAAACACACGCATTATTCTTTTTACCACCAGGGAAAGCCTGCTGCACGGGAGCCGATCTTCACGTGTTCGGCGGTACGGCAAAGCCACGGGCCTACGGGTCAAGTGGCTACCGACTTCCCAAACTAAAGCATCAAGGCCTGGCGCACCTTGGGGCTTGGTGCTCGCGCTGAACACAAGCTCGTCGAAACGCTCAGCCACATGGCAGAGCGGACGGGGTTGTAGCACTGTGCTGCCTCCGACTCAAGCGTCACGTTTCTGGACGCACCGCCTTTTTCTTTTTAGCCACGTGTAAAGTGTGAGGAAACTGAACCGCCCAAGTAGGACCTTCTGATCATGATCATTTTGCCAAATTTGCTACTTGAAACCATGTCCAGGATTTGGGCTCACGGTCAACGAAAAACTCTAGTTTCCCTTTTCTACTTTCTCCTACTCTCGCGGTGTACGGGTTTTCTTCTTCGGGATGTTTGGCAGCCGCATGGCAGTGCATGCTAGTCCATGTGGTTCATGTACTTACAAAAGAACTCAATGCTAAACAAATAAAACGAAAAACGAAAAACGGGCACACGTGCCCGCCCTCGTACTCGCCGACTCAGTCTCTGGAATCGCAAGAAAGCCACACCCCGCTAGCTCCACAAATGCTCGACCTTGACGACGCAATGGCAGGTGACGACGTCATCCGATAACCTGACTTTCAAGGCAGTGCATGTTAATCCGTGTGGTTCGTGTACTTAAAAGAACTCAATGCTAAACAAATATAACGTGGGCGGCGCCGAAGCTTTACCAGCTTCAGCTGACACCATTCGCGCACTTAACCAGTTAAGAAGACGACTGAAAGCACAGACACAAAGATATATATATATATATATCTTTGTGTCTGTGCTTTCATATATATATATTTCATATATATCAAAGCATTTGCAAAATAACACGAAAAGCCTCGCGGCAAAAACCCGTTTTCACACCTTCTTCTTCCAGGCGAACCCGTCACACATTTCTGCACTTTCAGGTCGGTTTCAAGGTCGCGAAGCTCGATCTGCACTGCGGCGAGGTGAGTCTCGTGAGGAGGGAGTTCATCGGCGTCGGCAGCAACCAGTTCTTCGAAACCGAGACGCTTCAAAAGTTCGAAATCATGGACGGGCTGCCGGTGCCCGGCGAGGTCGTTCCGATCCGACTGTACTTAAACAGCGTGCCCCGGCTGACGCCGTCGTACGTCAACGTGAACAAGATCTTCTCCGTGAAGTACTTTGTCAACCTGGTCCTCGTTACAGGTGACGGGAAAAGGTCTGTGTTCTTTTAGAGCATCTGTTTACTTACTCTCTTTGCTGTTTACTAACAATCTTGCAGTATTGTGCAGGCTAAGAAGACGTAGGCAGCGTGTTCTGGTGGTTGATCAGATTTTTTTACCTGAAAATGACACGAGGTAAATACTAGTGGGAAAACGATCAACCGGCGCGGCGGGGTGATCCGCCTACTGTTTAGCAGGACTTCACAACCTTTCGTCTTCTTGTTGCGTTAGTGGTGTGGTCCTTTGACAGAGTGGGCCGGTGTCTCTCGTCTCACCTTTAAAACACGGCTGAGTCACGCATGCTCTTGACAGACGCTAGCGTCCGACATTTCGCACGCGCGTCGCAGTCGTTGGGTGGTATTGACAAGGGGTTTCATCGGACACTCGGATGAGCTTCGTTACTTCACTGCCGCAGGTTCCCCCCTGCCCTGGGAGGTTCGCTTGGCTGCCTTCGGGTTGCGTTTCCGCGTTGGTGCTGTTGCTTCGCTTTTGGACTCCTTCTTCGACTTCGCACGGTCCCAACGTCTTCTTGTTGCGCTAGCGGGAAGTCATTTGCATGCAAATGAGTCCCACAATCGGTGTTGACCCATGCCCGAATTTTGGAATCATCCCCGCAGGTACTTCAAGCAGCAGGAAATCGCTATCTACCGGAGGAAAGGCCAGGAAGCGCCGACGCCGATGGTGATCAACGTCGACAACTTGCAGAGGTAGGGGCGCGTTTGGCTGACCACGAACCGGCGCGCGAAATGCAGCCCCCTCCCCCCAGGGCTCTAGTGGCACGGGTAGTCCTGGCTGTGACGAGCTACGAACAGCCGCCTGGCAAACCAGACTCACACGGCAGTCGTGTCTGCAGACACTCAGGTTCCCCGCTGATGATGGTCCGCCTTATGTGTCCGTGGCTTAAAGGACCGAAACACGGCGCAGAGGGGACCAGTGCGGTGTTGAGCACATACCCATTCCAAGCACGTTCTTGCAATCTCCCCCCATGCAGGGCGGCTGCGCCGCACGGTCCGGCCAGGAGCCGTGCCGACAGCAGCGCGGCGTCGCCGCTCTGGAATGGCGGCAAAAGAACGCTGCCGGCGGGAAGGCGTGCGGCTGCGACTGAACGAGATTGCTGTGGGGTGCAACTCGGATCTGCACCTCCGAGTTGCCCTCACCGGTCCATCGGTGTCAAGGACAGAGAGATGTGCCCAGAGGGGGGCTGAGTGGCTTGAGCTGATTGCCGTGTGACGCGGCCGAAACATCGGCGGTGCGCGTGTGTCTCGCCGCAGGTCACCTGCATGGATGCGAGAGCGGCGTGGTGTGTCGGGTGTTGATCAACCAATACACAGTAGTGTGTCCTGCACGGGACATGGGCACGCGCCTCGTGTTCGAGCAAGTTGATCTGTGACCCGCTTTGCGACCGCTTTGGGTTCGACACGTGTGCCGTTTAGGCACGGGATACCTGTTGGCTTCCTGCTGAAAGGCATCATGGCAGGCACTCTCTCTCACATCTCAAACAGAAGACGAGCGCCTACGATATAGGGGTCGCGGTGGCATCATTGGCCTAGTGAGGTACATACCACCACGAGTGTGCCTACCAGTAGCATTGAGGACGCTGAGGGCAAGACCCCGCGCGTGCAAATTCTGGGGGTTGCCATGCCATGTGTGGGAACTGCGTGTGCATGAGAGCTGAGTGGACTCGTCTGTTTGTCCTTCTTCCGGCGCCATCGACACGACTGCGGCAGGACGTATTCCAGCCCCCCCCCCCCTCCTTCTCTCTCTCTTCCCCCCCACTGTGGGCCAACGTCTTTGCTCCCCTCCCCGCGCCCTTTTTGTTCGCTCATTTTCTCTCTTTTTTTTCTTCCTGAAAGTATGCTAATACTGCAGGGAATAGTTGACTAGACCTAGTTTGTGCTGTCGACGATCGCGGGAGTCGGAGAACCTAACATGACTCGAAGCAAACCGACCCCGATTTCGTGAGAAAAAGCGAAGTACATAAACACCTTCTTGTTTCTATCTGTTTTGTCAAAAGCTGCGACTCAACTATTCTTCTCGTTCTCTTTCCTGCGAAAAAGGACTTCCTCTTGATGCGAAGTTATGCGCATGAAGCGTCGGATACGAAGCAGACAGACGACAGACGCTGGCGGAAAACCGACGCACCGGAAGACTGCGGATTTAAATCTCTTGTTCCTGAACACAAGAGAAGTCCAGGGGGCACCGATGATGTGCATGTGCCCTGTTTCGGCAGCCCTTTTCACAGCTGTGCCGTGCCGAGAGAGAGGATGCAGCGGCGAATCAGCCATTCGTCGCTAAAAAAAAGAACACGAATGCGGTTAATGGTTCGACGAGAGCCCGATGATCTCAACCACGAGAAAGCAGCTGCGCCGTCTGTCCCGTCGGAATGAGAAGCAAAGCGCGAATGAGAGGCAAGATTCTGTCCGACCACTAAACAAAGGGCTTCCCCCCCGCCAACCCCCACGCTACCGCCAAAGTACACCGTTTGGCAGTGCCTGTCAAAAATCCGGAGGTCTGATCCCACTCTTTCTCGTTTTTTCTTTTTTTTTTTCTTCTTTCTCCTTCTGTTTTTTTTTCCTTTTTGTGTTCTGTACTTTTTCTCCTCCTTTGTTTCCAAAAGAACGCGAAAAAGTGGGGGCATTGCAGACGCGGCCGAGTCCGGAGATGGTCTGTGGAGGCCAGGAGCAAGATCGTGGGTCAACCTGTACTCGTCAATCCTTACGGAATCCCCTTCCATCCCCACCACCCAGGGCTTACGCAGCTCTTTAGTCTTGGAGCTAAATACCTACTGAAAATCAGTACGCAGGGTCAGGCAAAAAAGAAATGCACAGAGCACAGGGGGCACACCTGCCAGTGTTGCATGTTTTTGCCTCTGCCTCCTCTCCGGCTTCAACCCTCCAGTGTCGCGGTGGTAAGCAACAGCAGGAGCCGACCGGAATCCCCGGTACTGCGGTTGATTCCCCAGATGAAACTGCAGAAAAGATAGTACGTGCTGATAACGTACCGATTTCAGCACGTGTACACGTACTGATATAGCACGTGTACAAAAAGAACTAAGAAAATTAGCGTGCTGAAATCAGTACGTTCAGCATGCTGAACGTAAGGCCTGCCACCACCCAAACCTTCAGGAGAGGCACGATTCTGCCCAGCCACTAAGCTCAAGTTTCCCCCGCCACGTGCAACCTGCGGGAAGGGACGACCATCCGTCCATACTTAACTCGTTGCTCTAGCAACCTGCTGCACCCGTTGCGTCTGCGTGCCGGCGTTTTGTAGTCGAAAACACGCCACTTTTTCGACGATCCGACACCGGACGATGCAGTCGTCTTGGAAAACGGTCGACCCTGAAAAGCTTCGGACGGGCGGCGACAGGCAAACTATCTAGGGGAAGCTGTACTTTCGTTGGCGTAGTAGAGGCGGACAGGTTCTCTGCTCTCTAATTTTGATTCTGTCTCGGATTTGCGTTACGTCACGGTTTATCGCGATGGGATGGACCGGCTTCTGCATCCAATGGCAGCGCTTGTTTGTGACCACCCCACGATGGCGTCCAGCCTCAGAAGCCGGAGATAAGAGTGCCCGAGGGACATACCCAAGCGGCGGATGTGCCACAACCAAAACCTCGTGTGCACCCGAAAAAGTCGGCTTTCTTAACTCCAGCCAGGGCTTACGCAGCTCTTTTTGTCTTGGAGCTAAATACCTACTGAAAATCAGTACGTAGGGTCAGGCAAAAAAGAAATGGAGCATAGGGGGCTCACCTGCCAGTGCTGCATGTCTTTGCCTCTTCCTCCTCTCTGGCCTCAACCCTCCAGTGTCGCGGTGGTAAGCAACAGCAGGAGCCGACCGGAATCCCCGGCACTGCGGTTGATTCCCCAGATGAATCTGCAGAAAAGATATTACGTGCTGATAACGTACTGACGTCAGCACGTGTACACGTACTGATTCAGCATGTGTACAAAAAGAAACTAAGAACATTAACGTGCTGAAATCAGTACGTTCGGCATGCTGAACGTAAGGCCTGATTCCAGCTTTTGCTCTCTCAGCTTCTGAGGCTTGACTCCACCGTGTGGGTGTACCCTGCTACGAGCTACAACAGCCGACTGAGAAACTAGATGCACCGCGGTCAAAGGACCGAAAGAACACGGCGCAGGTAGGACCAGTGCGGTGTTCAGCACATAACCTTTTCCAAGCGCGCTCTTGCGACCCCAACCCCCCCTTGTTGTTTCCCGAGATTTCGTGTGAGTCAGTTGTCTGTCTGTTGTGGCCTCGTTCGAGGGAGAAAAAAAAAAGAGAAACGTCAACGATCCCCTTCTTGCAGCAAATTGCCCGCACGGTAGGCTGATGGTGCCGGACTTTCCAGCGATGTGGGTCGATTCCTCTTTCAAGGGTTTAGGAGTAGTGGCTTACCTTGGAGGCAAAGTCTACGAATTTGCAACCTGCAACCAGGAAGTATGAACGAAGAACCGGTACAGGTCTACAACCTAGCACCAGGAAATGCAAGCCTGCAACCTACAAGGGCAAGTCTACAACCTAGAACCGGAAATGCAAGCTTACAACCTATGAAGGAAAGTCTACACCTAGAACCAGGATATGCAAGCTCGCAACCTATGAGGGCAAGTCTACAACCTAGAACCAGGATATGCAAGCGTGCAACCTAAAGGGCAAGTCTACAACCTAGAACCAGGAAATGCAAGCGTGCAACCTAAAGGGCAAGTCTACAACCTAGAACCTGGAAGTACGGTCTGTATCCAAGAGCAGTAAGGGGAAGAGCAAACTAAAAGCTGACAATGGCCGAGAAGCGAAATGCGTCCGTTGGATCCGCAGCACCGGCAAGTGAGACGTCGGCGGAGGAACCTGAGCTCTCCACTGCGCAGCGCTTCATGAAGTACCTGCTGACCCCTGGAAGCAGTTTGACACCATTCATGCAGACGTTGATGAACATCATTTTCGCCATCGTCTTCGGTGTTCTCGCGAGCATGCTCTTCATCGAGCCCGACAACATCCACTACTACGTCATGCTCGCACTCCTGCTTGGGTTGACGATGTCGACCAACTGGTTTGCACTCCCCCCTTTTTTAAATTTCACGGCGCCGCCCTGACGGCCGCTTTCCGTCACCCGTGAATTGATCCGTTCATCCAGACTTGCATAGTGACCCCTCCGACCACGCCAGATGCCGCAACCCCTTAACCCGGGCGGCGGCGTTTAGGCATGCACCAGGAACCTCAAGGGAAGCGAGAAGCATCATCCACGCTTCAAAGGCACAACTGCACAGCGAAATCCCGCAGAATGCCCTGCTGAGGCCTGTTGAGGTGTAGAAACGGGCAAATGAATGAAACGGCCAGAGCCATGGACTTCCTTGCACAAGTGAACGTGTACACGGCACGACCTGTCCTGTGTACACAGTTCCTGTGTCGGAAATGCAGAGCTCACACCACGCACACTCCAGTGTAAACTCCAGGATGACAACAGCGATGCGCAGAGTTTCCTACGCAGAAAGCTTGTGAGCCGAATCCAAGGCAAGGACGAGCTGCCGACCCGAAAAGAAGTTATCCCTACGAGAGCGTGCATGCCGAGGCGCAGAAATTGCCCAATTGCCATCTTTACTAGATCCGGAAAATGAAACAAGATCGGTCCGGCTACAACCGATGTCGGGTCAACGAGCCATCGTGCTCGGGTATAGTGCGAGCCTGCGCTACGTCTTCCCCCGTGGGTTCAGCCTGCAACCTTGCATCTGACAATATCCGCTCAACTACAACATGTTATGGAGTCTGCTTACTCCTCGCACTTGACCTGATCATTCAGCGTTGACACTGAGGGCACTGGGCAGAAGTTTGCCACCAGCCGCCGTGATGAAGGCATGCTGCGGCTTTAGTTACACCAGCTGCCGGGAGCAAGCGGCGAGCTGCAATTTTGATCCCGCCGGCTGCATTCCCTTCGTTCGTAACCGCAGTCCTCCTTTCACAACAACACAGGTTCTTCGCGCTTGTGCTCGCGCCAGACGCTGAGTTCACAGAGCTGACAGCTGAGAGCCGTGAGCCGTCGTTGGCACGACCGGAGGAATCCAAAAAGGACAAATAGCCGTGCGTATTCTCGCAGCAGCAAATCTACGCATGTTCTTTCTACCCTCCAAGGCCACCGCTAGCATAGTTTGGGGAAGGTCGATACAGTCGTTGGCGTGTGAACAGAAACCTCGGCAAAGCATGAAAACGGACAGTAATTTGGTCCTGGTTCAAAAGATGAAACGATGCCGGCTTAGTCCAAAGGTTGGGTTGTTGACCTACCTACAGGTCTCCTCAGCCATTGTCTCTCGTTGCTTTCTACAAGGTGGGCCCCGACGCCCCCCGCCTTGCAGTGTACCGGTTGCTTTTATATAGTTGGGTACGATACTTTATGAGACGACGCTAAAACGAGGGGGTTCGGGGCAGAAAGATGGTGGAAACGTGTGATGCTGTGCGTGTGGGGTACGCGCCGTGTGTAACCAAGAGGGCCACACACTACATGACCATTAATTAGAGAGCAGAATGCACCTTCGTTTCTCTTCAGATTTTCAGATTCCGTCCCGTAAGTCCCTCTATGAACCCTTGAAGAACACGCAAGGTTAGTTTCTGCCCGTTCATGCGACATCTATCGAGCCACCGACGAGCTCCAGCCGCTGTCTAGCATGTCGCCCTCTAAACCCAGAGAAACGGATTATATGCTCAGGAGGACGCCTACTGGGAAGATTCGGGCCCCAATACGGGTTCTGGAGGGTTCAGGTCGCATACCCCACATCCACAGCAGCATACGTTGTCAGAATCGTTCTTGCCCTAACCAAACCATCCCCCTCCACCTCTGGGCGTCTTACCGTATCATGAATACCCCGTCGTTGTGATAAAAAAGGATTTTCTGGCCCTGGAGTTTGATGCATGGACTTCAGTTCTTTTGCTACGTTATATAGTCTTGCCTCGATTTCCTCCTCTCGTCTTCCCGCTGCCAAGTTCCGACCCCGGCGGCACAGGGGTATGGCGAACCTATTACCAACCCTTGGGTCTGGGAGACTCCGCGAACTGATGCGCCCAAAGAAAGGGTCCCGCAAACCCCGTTCTGCTCCCCATCTAAAAGTAAAAAGAAGCCGTGCAAACAGGGTGCACTGCACTCTTTGCATCCTCTCACCCCCAGTTGTTCCCTCACCTGTTGTCACGTTCCCTGTGTGAGAGATCTTTTTCTCCGGGCCATACAGCACTGATCAGTTGTTTTGTTATTGGCACGCCATTGGCACGAAAACCGGCACACTGCTACGCGAGAACAAAAAAACAGAGGGATAACCCCCCCCGGGTCGCCCCCCGCCTTTATCCGTCTTACGGATGTCCAGTACAACGACAAGGATGCGCAGGCTTTTTAAGGGGTTCGACTCTTGCCTGCTCAGGCTCCGCGCTGATGTGCATTCCGCTTGAGCGGGAGATTCTTCGGTTTCTGCGTCATCTTGTGGCCACTCCTGCGCTCATCCTTGTTGAAGGCCCCTGCGTGGTGGTGGCGTCAAATTGCGGAGAGCCCTTCTTTTCCTCCACGAAAGGCCCTTTTTTGGAGTAAAGGGCCGGCTCGATTAAAAAACGCCTGAGTTATCCATCGTTGGAGGCATGGTGTGTGTCGAACAGTAGCCGGGCCTGGCGGTGTTTTGTGACTGCCAGGACGCGTGTCAAACTGTTATTAATCGACCCTTTGCGCCTGTGTATGAACAATACAACGAGCGTGGTCTCTCTCGTCGCCCCGTCACTTGTCACACGCGAAGTACGGAAAAGGCGCACAATTCTCGCTGAAGCCCCAGCCCGGACGGATCAACAAGACGCAGGACCAGGCGACCAAAAGAAGGAGGGGGACGCGACCCAGAGACCCGGGCTAAGTAGCTTGGAACTAGTGTGATGGACCTTTCTTCGGAGGGGCTCACGCACTCAAGATCGACTTATACGCACAATTCTCGCTGAAAAAGTGTCCTCGCCCCCCACCCCACTCTGCCCACGCCAGTGCACTTCCGTGATAAAAAGTTGCGAAACCGCCTTCCCCCCGCGGATCCTCCAAACCCATTGTTTCTGGCCGGGCGCGCGCACCCTCTAGCTGCGCCAAACCGTCTTCACAGAATTCCGCCGAGCCCTCATTCTTCTCTCTTTTTGTATAAGCACCTGCTTTGTAGGAAATACTTGAGGAGACCGCCAGTTGCGAAATGTCAAAGGATGAGTGTGGTACTCTCCAGCATGCCGATGACTCTACATTATCGCAACAATATTCCAATATCAAAGGGGTAAATGTTAGCCCCACTTGCTCGTGTCTGATTCCCCGCAAGTTGGCGTCGCTCGAACATTACCTTGTTCGCACAGCAATCCAGAGTTTGCAGCAGCAAGGGCAGGGAGTGAGTCGGCCCTGCTGATAGACCTGTGATAGTTTGGGTTAGAATGCAAAGAATCTGTGGCGATACTCTGCATCGCCGGCGTCGCGGTTATCTCTTCGCACGTGATGTGTCATGCTTTCGCCTCTTAAGCTCGTCTTGATCGTCCCGCTCAGGAGCGCGTTTGGTGCCTCGCTTCTCCTTCGATTGCTCATCGAGGTTCATCGGTTGCGTGTCGATAGTTGCTTCCTTACGGCGGCGCTTGGGCGATGACCGTGTCGTCTCCTGTGGTGTTGCCGAAATTGATCGTCGCTTCTTCGTCTTCGCTCCCGAGATTGTGGTTCGCTCTTCGTGTGATAGTTTCAGCTTACCGAGGATCGGTACTGAAGATCGTGTATCGAGCAAGCTTTTACCCTTATGCTCTACGCGAGATTTCTGTTCCCGCTGAGCTTGCCTTAGGACACCTGCGTTAATGTGTAACAGATGTGCCGCCCCAGCCAAACTCCCCACCTGACTGGTGTCTCCAAACGAGGATTCGCGAGCCGAAGCCCGTTTGTCGCTGGAAACGGATAAGCTACGGATCCGAAGACCCTAACCCCACAAGGGAGCAGCTGCCGTCTTCCCATCATTGGATAAGTAAAGCGACAACAAGAGTAGTGGTATTTCATTGTTGCTAGCGTGAGTTTGACTAACATCAAGACAGCCCTTACAAAGACCAGCCACAGTCAACGGGGTGCCTGCTCACCGGCAGCCTCTTGCGACGACGCGGACTCTCCGGAAGCACGACCGCTTTCACGGCAACAGCTTCTTGCGTGCCGCATCGAGCCGCTTGCGGCGCATTGGACCCGCCGCCGGCTCCGAGCCGCGCTTTCCGCACGACGCCAGCGCAGCCGCCGCGCGCGAGCGGGCGTGGCCAGCCTCAAGCCGCGTGGGTGCGGGCTTTTGATATTAATCATCACCCAATTGCGCGTAACCTGGAAGCACCCAGGTTACCTACCAGAGGGTGTCTATGATACAAAGGTGCAGTTGCCCGCATCCATCTGAAGGTCGACCCGCCGACGGTGGACAGGTCGGGCAACCTGAAGGGCGGCGACGCGGGGCTGTCGCTCGTCGCGGCCGCGCTGCAGATGACGAACGCGGGCGCCGTCCAGCTCGAAGTCGTAGCAAACGCGAAGCACCACATCATCTCGCTCGCCGACAAGCTGCAAGCATCCCCCTGCCAAACCCGCCAGAACCCTGCGTTTGACGTGCTGCGAGATGGTGAACCTTTGTCCTTTCGGAGAACCGCAGTACCCGGCTACGAGGGTCCTGCTACCCCGCTGTGATAGCCTGTGCTCGTTGAGGTTTGTATTTTTGGGTTAGAATGCAAAGAATCTGTGGCGATAATCCACGTTTGAGGTTAGAATGCAGAATATTTGTAGCGATGGCCTGCATTAGCCACTGGATGACTACCTCTTCGATCGTAGCGTGTCGTGCTTCTGGCTTGCCGCTGCCTGTGATAAACTGCTGGTAGACTGCTGAGACTGTGATAGACAGCAGCAGGCAATTCAAAGCACTTCCAGGAAATAGGGGTGGACTGGCTCAGCAGGGAGGGGGTTAACGCGGGGAAAAACAAAGGAAATGGCGCCCCTCACGCCGCGCGGAGCGAGCGCTGCGCTGGAAAGAGGAGAAGCCGACATCGAGCTCCAGCTGAAGGTCGACCCGCCGACGGTGGACAGGTCGGGCAACCTGAAGGGCGGCGACGCGGGGCTGTCACTCGTCGCGGCCGCGCTGCAGAAGACGAAGGCGGGCGCCGTCCAGCTCGAAGTCGTAGCAAACGCGAAGCCGCACCACATCACCTCGCTCGCCGACAAGCTGCAAGCATCTCCCCCCGCCGAACCCGCTAGAGTCCTGCGTTTGACGCTGCGAGATGGTGAGGTACTGAGCTTCGACAGGGCGGGCAAGGTTCCCGACTGGAACGCTCTGTTGCTGGGACCCAGCAGCTTTCGTGTGGAGCACCTCGATATCTCGGGTTCGGACATGGAAAACGCGGTGGGGCCGATGGTTTACCTGGAACCGGTGTCCAAAAGCGCCCACCTCACCTCCTTCGCCATGCGGCACATCGGAGAGCACATTCCGGCGGACGAGCAGCCGGCCTTCTCCGCGGGGCTCGAAGCGGTGCTGCGCAACACGAACCTGGCGGATATCGACCTCACGCACAACTCCCTGGGAGACCTGTACCCCGACGTCGTCGCCTCCCTGTCGGGGGGTCTGACGCATTTCTCCTCGCTCAAGCTGTCTTGGAACTCGCTGCACCACGACGGGAAGCTGAACCTCCAGTTTGTCCCGACGATTCTGGGTGCCGCAGACAACCGCC
Source organism: Diplonema papillatum (assembly GCA_030068145.1). Classification (NCBI taxonomy): domain Eukaryota; phylum Euglenozoa; class Diplonemea; order Diplonemida; family Diplonemidae; genus Diplonema; species Diplonema papillatum. The sequence goes on from JAPJBO010001012.1 coordinate 62,372, forward strand.
TGCACACCTTGCACCTCGGTACGCCCTGCTTTTCACTACACACCCACACACACACATTTGGCGCACACACGTCAAATGGATCAACGTTTAATGCTAATCCGGAGCGACGTACGCCCGCCGTAACAGCACGAAGAGAAGTGAGGAGACCGGAAACTCCCCGGAGAGATGGTGCCCTGCACTCTATCTTGTCTCTCTCTCTCTCTCTCTCTCTCTCTCGGGAAAGGTCAACGCGGTAGCGGTGACCACGAGAACACATACAGGTGGGTGGGGAGAGGCCCTGGGACTGCTAAGGCGTGACTAACCGCCTTACTGCTCTCGGGACTCCGAATGGTAGGGTTGGAATGGCGGTGACATGGACGCGCGCGTGGTGGAGATGGACGGGAGGGCCCACAACCCGTCCGGTGGAGCGCGTGGTGCGGGTGGACGGCCGCAGTCGGGCGGACGAGCCGGGCGGCGAGCGGCAGGCCTTCGGTCGCTGGGTGAAGCGGCCGAGAGTGGACGGGGGTAAGCGTCGCGGGGACGGGTGCGACCGCCGTTCGCTCTCGCCGACGTGGGTACTCGCCGTTGGGTGCCCGCAGCCGGCCGGTCGCGGTGGCCGTGGAGTCGGAGTGGGTCGGGATGCGTCGCGCCTTGCAGGGCTGCAGAGGCGGCTGCAGGGCATCGCGGGCGGGCTGGCGGTGTACGACGAAGCCCCGGACAACGTGTCCAGCTCGACCTACTCGTCGACGCCCTCACTTCCAGGGTGTCGAGTGGCTCCGGGTATGCGGGCGGACGCGGGGCTCCCTCTGGCGAGGGTAACGTCGAACCGCGTCGACCTGCGCGCGTTGGCGGCGATGGACGGTGTCGGTCGATTCCGCGAGGTGCTGCCGATGTTGATGGATCCGGTAGCGTTTGCGGAGGCTTTCGTGTCTGGGGACGCCGCAGGCGGGTGCCGGGTGCCGTCGCGCGGGATGGAGCGACACCGGGCGACTCTGCGGTCGTGCGGGGTGGCGAGCGACGCACGTTCGCGGCCGGCATTCGCGATGAAGGCGTTTACCACGCCGAAGAAGGACGGACGAACGGCACGTCTCGTTCTGGATGCCCGGCCGCTGAACGACGCGATGCGCCGGCCGCCCAGCATGGACCTGCCCCGGCTGCGCGACTTCATCGCCGAGGTCGAGAGGCACCGGTTCGCCATGCAGTGCGACGGCGTGTCGTACTTCTACCAGTTCCCAGTAGACGCGAGCATTTCGCGATATTTCGGGATTGGTATGAAGGGGTGCGACATGCTGTTGAACGTGCTGTGCATGGGGTGGTCTTGGGCGCCGTGCATTGCGCAGCGCGCGTCGAACGTGCTGGTCCGGGACCTGGGCCTCGCCTGGGTGGACAACTTCCTTGTCTTGGGTGGGACGCTGGACGAGGCAGAGCGGAACGTGGCCGTTTTTCGGAAGCGGGCGCAGGCGGCGCGGGTCGAAGTGCGGGCGGAAGGCGACGACGCGTTGTGGCAGGTTCGCTCGCGGTTCGTGTGTGTGGGTGTGGAGTTCGACCTGGCTGCCGAGACGCAGCGGCACAGGCTCGACCCGGCGTGGGCGGAGCGGTGGGTCGACGGCAGCGGGATGACGGCGGTGCTTTCCGGCAGAGCGACGGCCCGTCAGTTCGCCGAAGTCTTCGGGGGCGCCGTCTGGGCGACGGACATCCTGGCGGTGCCCCGCTGCCATTTCGCGGCGTTGCTGTCGTTCGCGGGGAGGCTCGGCGGTCGCATGGTGGGTGCCGCAGCGCCGGTGTGGGACGAGGTCGTCGACGTTCCTCCGTCGGCGAGACGGGAGCTGGGCGCGCTCCGGAAGATCGTCCGGGAGAACCCGTGGGTCGTGGGCGGCGTCCCTGAGGACACAGGGAGCGTCCTGTGGACGGACGCCAGCTCGCGGGCGTGGGCGGCGCTGCTGGAGGCGGAAGGCCGGTTCGTGGACGGGCGGCAGGGCGTGTTCGCGGGACCGGACGCGGACGCCCACATCAACTTGAAGGAGATGTTGGCGTTCGCGGAAGGTGTGGTTCGGCTGTGCTGGGCGCCGGGGGCGCAGCGGTGCCGCATCGACAACGCGGCGGTTGTGGGCGCCGTGGCGAAGGGGAGTTCTTCCTCGTACGCCGCGAATCGCGTTTTGTCCCGGTCTCTTCGTGTTGCCGGGCGCAGAGGGATTGTCCTGCGCCCTGACTGGGTGCCGTCCGGCGGACAGCTGGCGGACCCGTACACGCGGGGGACCTCGTTGCCTCGGTTCCCGGCGCAATTTCCGCTCCCGCGGTCACGTGCCACACCCTTTGACTTGTTTTGATGTGTTCTCGGGAAAGGTCAACGCGGTAGCGGTGACCACGAGAACACATACAGGTGGGTGGGGAGAGGCCCTGGGACTGCTAAGGCGTGACTAACCCCGTCCCTGTCCCTCCCAGGGAGCCACCCCGGAACTAGCCTAGCCCACCTGACGGTGGGGGCCCACCTGACGGTGGAGGCCCACACCCTTTGACTTGTTTTGATGTGTTCTCTCTCTCTCTCTCTCTTTGTCTTTTAGTACTAACAATCTCCCGCGGGTTGCCCTGCAATGCAGGCTATCGGTGGTTAAGCGCGGCGCCTGTCTTTTTTTGTGTTAACAATGCATTGTTCGTACTAAAAATTAGTAGTCGGCAGCGTACTAAAAGCAACTCACCAAATCAGGTGAAAAGCCGCTAGTGCGCACAAACAAAACTTGGGTGCGATTTAAGTAGAAGGCAACGACACGTCTTTCTTCTCGCGTCCCTGTCCCTCCCAGGAAGCCACCCCGAATCTAGCCCTGGCCCACCTGGCGGTGGAGGCCCACACCCTTTGACTTGTGCTATGTGTTCTCTCTCTCTCTCTCGTAAGGTCAGCTAGCAATGACGACGAGAACACATGTAGGTGGGCAAGGAGAGGTCCTGGTACTGAGAAGGCGTTACTACCCCCGCTCCTGTCCCTCCCAGGGGGCCACCCCTGGCCCACCTGACGGTTGGGGCCCACTGCAGAGCGGCCACTCCCTTTGACTTGTTTTATGTCTTCTCTCTCTATAGTTCAGAAATCTACTGCTAACCGAGCATTTCCACTTCTTTACCACAGGCCGCAACGACTTGGGAGCCGAAGGTGGAGAGGTGATCGCAGACGCGATCAAGACGGGGCACGTGGCGCATTTGAAGGACCTGGAGCTGAACGACAACGACCTGGGCGCCGGTGCGGTGCGGGTCGTCGACGCACTTGTGGAGAAGCGCGGGGAGTGCGCGCTCGAGCACCTGGGCCTCCACGGAAACGCCGGGGGCGCGTCCATCGCGCACGCGGCCGCCCGGCTGCTGAAGAGCGAAGGGGCGCGCGACCTCCGCTCGCTTGACCTGAGCAGCAACGGCATCGCCGACGCCGGCCTCAAGGCCGTCCTGCGGGCACTGCTGGACGGCGCCGCCCCCTCCTTGCAGGACCTCAACGTGTCCGGGGACCGCTTCGCGCTGTCCCCGGAGATGCTCCAGGTCGCGATGCGCAGGGGCGGTGTTAACGTCAACTACTACGAATCGCTCGGCGGCGGCGCGAGGAAGGAGATTGCCGCGCTGCGCGACGCGCCAGCGCGGGGCACGCTGCTTGCCGGCTACGCCCCCGTCTACAGCGGGGAGGACGTGTACCCTAGCGTGAAAGCGTACTTGGAAAGCCTGGCCGGCGCCGAGAGCAAAACGGTCGACACGCGTGCGGTGTCCGCGGCCATCGCGTTGGCTGCGTACCTGCACCCGACCGTCAGGGCCGAGCTGGTGCGGCTTCGGGGGAAGTTCAGCGACGCTGAGATGGCGTCGTTCCGGGCGGGACTGCCAGACTTCGTGGCGGAAGCCTTCGCCGGGGTGCTGGCCTCTGGGGAGCTGTTCGGGCGCGAGATGCTGTATCATGTCCGCCGGAACCTCAACGCGTGCTTCCTCGAGTCCGTCACTGTCCGATTCGTCGCCGTCGGCGACCATATCTCGTACCTCATTGAGCACATCGGCGACTACGCGGTGCTCTCCACGGCCACCAGCAGCAAGGGCCCGTTCCGCCCCGCCGTCGAAGTGGAGGTTTGCCTTGCGTGCGACGGCTGCGACAGCGGCATCAAGCAGACGACGCGCTGAGTCCCCCTTTTCACGATTTCTTGCTAGGAATTTCACGTTTCAGTTATGAAGCACGTCTCGAAAATGCCTTCAGAAGATGTGCCCATTTTCAATCTTAACATGTGCTTCCTCGAGTCCGTCATCGTCCGATTCGTCGCCGTCGGCGACCACATCTCGTACCTCATTGAGCACATCGACGAGTACGCTGTGCTCTCCACGGCCACCAGCAGCAAGGGCCCGTTCCGCCCCACCGTCGAAGTGAAGGTTTGCCTTGCGTGCGACGGCTGCGACAGCGGCATCAAGCATACGACGCGCTGAGTTGCTGGGTGCATTTGCGCCGCCGTGACGCCCTGTACCCCCTTCACGGTTTCCTGCTGGGGAGAGCACGTTTCAGTTATGAAAACACATTCAGAAAATGTGCCCATCTTCACTTTGTGCCACGCGGGGGGCCCTGACCCCATTCCATACCCTATGGGAAGGTTCTGAGCTCAGATTGCCCAATTAGTGGCTCCGGCGAGGCTAGTTGTTCCGAGGTAATCCGGTATCTTCAGGGACAAAAAGGGCAGGCGTCGATGACGAGATCGGTGCAACGTACGTGCGTTCCGAAGGAGCTACGTTTTGCTTTTTCTTTTTCCTTTGCTTGGGTCTTCAAGCGCACTGTTGACCGCACCTTATTTGATTCGCGGTCGCCGATCGCCCAACTGCCAGCATCGTGTACTTGATGCGACACGGAACAAGTGCTGACAGCACCGCCCGGCGAAGAGAGGGCCACAAAAGTGGCAAATCGACCGGTCGGGGGGTGCTTAGCAGCCAATTGCCTGATGGCTGAGTGCACACCTAAGCAGGGCTGCATCCTCGTGTTGTAGCCGTGTTGTGTGTAAGGCTTCGTGGGGGCCTGGTCAACCACCTCATCACAATAGGCGCAAACCTTTCTCGACAATGATTGGACAGTCGGGATGCCGGGGGTGGGTCTCTATGAAGAGAAAAGTAAAGCAAGACCTGCCCCCTGCGCCTGCTGTCTCCGGCTGCTTCGGCAGACGACACATACTACTACTACTACTGCTGCTTGGGTCTTCAAGCGGCAGCCCGTTTTGAGGCTGGCAAGTGATCGGCGCCACCTGCCCATGCTACGTACAGAAACCGGAGTTCCGGAGTTCCTTTGTTTACCCTGCGTGGAGACTTCGCCTGCCTTGCCTGCGCTTAGAACTTCTGTAGCTTGTTTAGCTCCCCCGATGGATTCTCTTTGCTTTCTTCTTCTTTTTTTTATAAGCCAGGTTGGAAGGAAATGCTCGACGAAGCTGCAGGCAAAAAACGGAAGAGAACCCTAGTGCTGTAACCGAACCACGTGTTGAACGGCCGTGAGGTCATGCGGGTCTACCTCTACATGACAAGACACGAACACAACACTAAGACAAAGCAAAGGACAAAACATATCGTGTTTGTACTGTATTTGCCCGTTTACCTCCATTTTTCCTCCCTTCCATTCCGGAGTCACAGCAGCCACGCCGAGTGTTTTTTTGTGTTGAGCACTGTTGTGGGCAAGCAGTCGGTTGCGCTGCACCCCCTCCCGTGGCAGCCAACCGCCTCCCATGCAACTGTAGCAAAGCGCTCACACGCCTGCGGATTCGCGAAGATTCTTTGCTGCTGCAGCCTTGGTAGGTGGCAGCTGCCTGATTGTGAACCTCCGCACGGAGGGCTGAGCATCAGTCAGCTCGACGAGAAGGGGTATGCATAGTAGATCTCGCCATGCTACAGTGGTAAACATTCAGCAGCTTCAGCGGGGGTAGTCCGACACGTTTACGCAGCACCCCAAGTCGTTCGGTGGATCGGTCATTGTGGAGCCCGGCAGCCTGCTGCCCTTGCGAACGTGAGTAAGCCCCTGCCTTGGCCGACGAAACGCATCGTAACCATCCTGGCGCGGGGGTCTGCAACGAAGCCATGGGATACGGCAGCAATGACAGCACAAACGTCTGGAAAACAAAAAAAAGCCTCACTGGTCAACCGGAGACCCTAAAACACCGAACCTTTAAACCACAGTAAACGCAACTTGCCACCTCCCCTCTCCTCGCTCCGCTCTGCACCGAAGCAATGGGACACGGCAGCAATGGCATCAACAACGGCGGCACTTTCATGAACCCCACCATAAACGGTCAAGATCTGCAAACCTCAGGAACCTCTGAACTGATACCCTGTGCACCTTTAGTCTAGAAATACAAACAACCTTTCAACCGGTGACCCTGATAGTCTAAACCACAATAAACGCTAAAAAAAAGGAAGCGACCAACTTGCCACCTCCCCTCTCCCTCGCTCCGCTCTGCACCGAAGCTATGGGATACGGCAGCAATGGCATCAACAACGACGGCACTTTCATGAACGTGGGGAACTATCTCGGCGCGAGGCCGAGCATCCGGCTGCTGGGCCGGGAGAAGGGTTATGACACGGGGCACGCCATGGCGGCGCTGTTGGGCATCGGGAGCAACCTGGAGTTGAAGCAGCCCGCGCGGCCGACGTCGCGCAGCGGGGAGGAGGAGTCGAGCTTCCGTCGGTCTTCGACGTTTTCCGCGTCGTCGATGAGCTCGCAGCAGGGCGCGCAGCCGCGGGCTTCGCCGCAGCACAAGCCGTCGCACGCCGGGCAGCCGCCTCCTTATGCCGCCAACGGCCAGCCAGCGCACCACCAGTTTCACCACCGCCAGAACCAACACCAGCACCAACACCACCACCACCACCACCACCACCACCACCAGCAGCACCAGCAGCAGAGGGCTATGCAGCAGCCGCCGCAGTCTGCTGCGAGCCACCACAGCGTGGCGTCGTCGTGCTGCAGAGGTTCAGCGCCGGCGACGCCCGCGCACCTCCTGCCGGCGGCGGGCGTGTCGCGGTTTTCGCGGGCGCAGCAGCAGCAGCAGCAGCAGCAGCAGCAGCGGGGCCCAGCTGCCTGCCGGAGCCGGAGCATGAGCACCGACAGCGGCAGCCTGGGCAGCGTGCAGGACTCGCCTCGTTGCGCGTCGCCGCCGAGCACGCGGGCCGGCGTGATGCCGCTGCGCGTTGGGATGCGCGTGATCACGACCAAAAACATAGACCTGCGCAGCGGCACCGTGCTCCGGCGCGGCGTGATGGGCGTCGTGTGCAAGGTGCCGGGCGATATCAAGGGGACGGTCGCTGAAGTCGACATCCCGGACGGTCCCCTGTTCGACGCGTGGCCCGGAACCGTCGCGCCTATCCCGACCACGCCGCGGACGCCAAGCGTGCCTTCCCTCGACCTCAGCTTCAAAACGCGCTCGTCGTCGTGCAGCCTGTCACACTCGCAGATCAACCCCGCCACGATGAAAGCCGCCGGCGCGGGCTCGAAGTATGCTCGCGCTTCTTTTTAGTACTAAACAATCTTGCGGGTTGCCCTTCAATGTATTGTGCAGGCTAAAAAGACGTAGGTTATCATTCGAACCCCCCCCCCTTTACCAACCAGACTCACACCGCAGTCCTGTCTGCAGACACTCAGGTTCCACGCTGATGATGGTCCGCCTTATGTGTCCGTGGCTTAAAGGACCGAAACACGGCGCAGACGGGACCAGTGCGGTGTTGAGCACATACCCATTCCAAGCACGTTCTTGCAATCCCCCCATTCCAGTAGGGTACTTCGCGTAACGCGACTTGCTGCCCTCAGCACGCAGGATTACTTCCTCGCACTCTTTTCCTTTTGGTACTTCAACCATTGGTGCTGCACACGGCAACCCCATGTCCACTGTGCTCTGCGGAGTTTACTTCGCAGATTGCCACCGTAAAAAGAAGACAAGTCAGTGCTGCCTAGCGAGTCGCAGTCACAATCAGGGCGAGTGCCCTGAGTTTTTTAGCTGATTGCTCAGACACGGTTGTAGGGGCCTTCTCCCCGTGACGGATTCGCCTGTGCTCTAGTAGCACGGGTGGTCCTGGCTGTGACGAGCTACGAACAGCCGCCTGACAAACCAGACTCACACCGCAGTCCTGTCTGCAGACACTCAGGTTCCACGCTGATGATGGTCCGCCTTATGTGTCCGTGGCTTAAAGGACCGAAACACGGCGCAGACGGGACCAGTGCGGTGTTGAGCACATACCCATTCCAAGCACGTTCTTGCAATCCCCCCCCCCCCCCCCCTTTAAATTTAAGTTTACTCACGAGAAAAAACACCGCAGACGATGCCGCAACTGTCGCCACGGAGCTACTGCGTTTGCCAGAACCTGCGCTCGCTGCGGCCATGCCCTGTGAACATGCTCTGTAGCTGCCCAGCGCCCCGTTATCCGGTTGTAAAGAGGCCTGAGTGACTTGCCAAAGCATTCCAGCAGGAGTTTTCCCCCCACCCACTCCATGCTCTACATGCTCGCATAAGAGCGTGAACGACGCGTGATTCGTGTGTCCCAATTGAATCACTTGAGTCACTTGCAGCACTCGTCACGTGACTTGTGACCGACGCTTAGACTTTACAAGTGAAGCGTGCTAGCGTGTAGAATACCCGCCCATCCGCCCTTGGACGACGTCTGAAGTTGTCCCGAACCGCGAGTCACCTGAACCACTTGTCGCGTGACTTGTGGCCGTCAGTTTTTTTTTGTATAAGCACCTGCTTTGTAGGAACTGCTTGAGGAGACTGCCAGTTGCGAAAGATCAAAGGAGGTGTGGTACTCATCGGCATGCCGATGACTCCCCACTATCGCAACAATGTTCCAAGATCAAAGGAGGTAAACGTGCTGTAGCCCACAACGAAACACAGGTAAATCTGGGTTTAGTGGCGGGCGTAAGCGTTCAACATAAAAGACCCACTTTGTAGTTGTATTGCTTTCTCCCCTCCAGCCTCCTTCGAAATGAGCACAAGGCAGTCCCTCGAGTATTTTCAGCGAGCAGTAGGAGTTCGTCAAAACTTTCCCGAGGCCTTGCGATAACAAAAAACTCAGTCAGAAAAAAACGGCGACTCGCAACAAAGCCATGGCATCCCGAAGAGGGACCAGTGCAGCTGAAAGACCAATCGTAAAGCGAGGAAAAAGGAAGGGAGGCGAGTAGCTTCTAAGAGCAGCCCTTTGCAAGCTATCCCGACGGAGAGTGTAAAAAAGTCCCCGTCCTTGAAGAGAAAAGAGGCGTGTGACGCGGCTGGGTAGAAGAATCCGAGTTTTAGCGCTTCCGGACAATTGTATAGTGTTCTGAAGGCTCAATATGTAGGGCCTAAGCCCGAATGAGAAACGTGGCGGAAACACAGAGGAGTTCGATCAACGTAGTAACATGCCACAAAAGTAAAGGGAAATGCGGATGCAACAAGCGCCCACTTTTTCTTTTGTATAAGCACCTGCTTTGTAGGAAATGCTTGAGGAGACTGCCATTTGCGATAGATCAAAGGAGGTAAATGTGTGCTGTAGCCCACACGAAACACAGGTATATCTGGGTTTAGTGGCGGGCGTAAGCGTTCAACACAAAAGACCCACTTTGTAGTTGTATTGTTTTCACATTTCTCCCCCTCTAGCCTCCTTCGAAATGAGCACAAGGCAGTCCCTCGAGTATTTTTGCGTGCGCATGCGGCTAGGATACAGCGCGGCGATGCACACTCCGGCGAGATTACACAGTGGAGTCCAGCATCAGAAGCTGACGTTAAAGCTGGAGTTAAAAATACACGGAGACCCTAAAACCCCGGAATTTCAAGCGAACTTTAACTCTAAAAATGCGGGTGTCGCATCCCCGCTTTTTTTAACCGGATTTACACGCGTTTTGGTTGTAGCGGGTGTCATACCCAGGTTCAATCATTTGCGCAGGAGGCCTGATGACTTTCTAGTACTTTGCCTGACGAACTTGCTTCCTGAAGGTCTTATCAGGTAAGAGCCCAGGGACTGTGGAAAGGGTCATCCACTCGTCGCGATTTTTTTCGCAGTTTTCCCAACAAAGCGCCTGCTGTGAAATAGCTGGAATGCAGATCTTTTTTTCCTGCCGTCGAGAGCTCAGCCCCGATTACCCCCGTGTATCTAGGGTTGGTTGTATCATGTATTATTTGTATTTCGTGTCCACCGTGTATTATTGTACTGGTGTATTGTTGTGTATTATTGTATTATTTGTATTATTTGTATTATAAACGGCCAGCTCAATAATACTGCCAACCCTACGTGTATCCCCCGACAGCCTCGAGGAGAACCCACACCGGTCGTCATAACCTCAAAATCCACTCGCGTTTAAAAGTAAAAAACCACTTGCGAGATATACCGAAAGCAATCAAAAGGTTCTACACTTAATCCCCTCCGCCGTTCTTCTTGTTTTTTCTTTTTCGAGACGTGAAAAATGTGCTCAAAAGTGTAGCACTGAATGTTCACAGGTGTGAATTGGTCTCTACCCGCAGCGCGGGCTTTGGGTTCGCTTCGGTGCCTTCCCTGCTTGTCGTTATTGTGTATCACGCTTTCCCCCTTGAGGCATCCTGTCAGTCCAGGTTTTTTTAGTGCCAACAATCTTGCGGGTTGCCCTTCAATGTATTGCGCAGGCTAAAAGGACGTAGGCATAGCGTGTTCGTTAGGTGGTTGATCAGACGTTCCTAAATACAAGTGGGAAAACGATCAACCGGCACGCACAAACAAATGACGCCCCGCCACGTTTCTGTGCAGGCGATGCCTGTTCGACCCTCACCGTAGCATACCAGCTCCGGGGGATGGCTTTCCGATGCATGAACGAAAGTGACGGAATGCAGGCCGAGTTTCCTCTTACGCACTAACGATGTGTAACTTGCCCAGTCTCACCACTTTGCTCTGTACATCTTCTCAAGGGAAGCTTTTTTAGAGTGTGAGTTCACTTCGAAGAGTTGTTCTCACCAAAAAGGGCGGAAACAACCCGCACGTGAAGTGCCGCAAGTGTCATGAAACCCAAGCACTACTCCACGAGAAAATACATAAAAACGCGGACAACAGACCGGTACGGGCTACAAGGCAACCCCTGCTCAACTGTGCTCGCCTGCCTTGATGGCACTTGCACCTTAAAGAACTCAATGCTCAACTTGTAGAACGTGGGGGGCCCAAGACTACACTCCACGAAGGAATGTACTTGGTGTCGGTCACAAACAGTCCCGCACATGGCTAGCCATAACCCATAAGGAAAGCGTGCACCAAATATACAACCCGTAACCATATAGCCCTTTCTTGCTCTAAGAGAACCCATTCATGAACGGTCACACGGAGACCCTAAACCCCCGGAGTTTCAAGCGAACGTTAACTCCAAAAACTTGCACTCTACAAACAGAGACAGTCTAAAAAAGAGACGGAGCCCAGAAGTGGCAGCAGGTACGCAAATCACAATACGGCAGCGTTGCGGAGGCAGCGAAGCTGAACCCCACCTGCAGCTCGAAAAAGGATAGACGGCAAAACGCGGGATTCTTCCAGCGTGGGACAATTGATGGCAAACACAAATCCACAGCACCAGGTTCGTACCTCGGCTCGTCCCTCTCTCAAATCTTTCTTGCACCTCCTTCCAACCCTTGAGTGTGTGCCGATCACTCTTCCCTTCGGTTTGTTTGTGTAGACTTGTTTTCTGTCAGTCACGAAACGTCCGACAACTTGAAAGGGATTTCAAGATTTCTTTGCCGATGGCGTTGCATCATGTCAAACTCCATGCAAACGATGCGTCTCCTTCGTGCCGTTGGCGCTCTCAGTGCACGAGACAACGAGAGGCCGTGTCCATATACGGGCCGACTACTGACACAGGTGAGCTTTTAGCAGCTTTGTACGTGTTCACTCTGACACAGGTGCTTTTAGCAGCTTTGTACGTTTCTCGTGCAAAACAAGGTCCTTGACAAGTCTTGGGGCTTGTCCACCAGCTTACAAAACTCTGAAGTTCAGCTACAGACAGGCTTGCGTTTCCTTGTGTGTGAGTGCACCCCTCGAATTGAGAAATGTCGTACTCTGCAGTAGAGAAGCCTCATTCACTCGAGAACGGACGTCGTCCAGCACTCGAGTTATTCCGGTCTGAACGAATCGCCCTCTTCCGGAGCCAGTTCGAGACAACACACAGTCGGGTCCGTGTTTTTCCCGCGCGTGGATGTTGTTAGGCAAGAGTCGAGACCCTTTCGGAAAAGCCTGCGCTACCACGTGCCTGTCATCGAATACTTGTCGTTGTCCCCTTTAAAATACTTGTCATAAGACAACACATGTTATCCGCGAGGACGATACGTGTGTTAAGTACATGGTGCAGCAAAATACGCCCCGGCCCTGATTTCCACCCCCCCCCTTTTTTTTTAGGTGCGTGCGCGTCTTGATCCCAAACTGGCCTCTTTGTTCCCATCTAGTCCTTCCCCCTTTTCGTCTTCCACCACATCCCGACCGTAGAGTGAGTCCGACACCCTTGTCCCGCAGAAACCGGGAGCTCATGGCTACATCCTCTCAACCACGGGTCTCGCCAAGCGCTTTGGCACAGCACCGCAGTGTTGACCTTCGGGGTGCTGCGTTTTTCATCAAGTGATCACAGGTGTCACGGCAAGTTTTGGCAGCCGCTGCTTAACAAGTGCATGTTAATCCGTGTGGTTCATGTACTTAAAAGAACTCGATGCTTAACAAAATTTGACGTGGGCGGCTTTAGATTTACATCGGAATGACACCTCAACACAAAAACAAGTTGTCGACAACTAACAAGTAAAAGAATAAAGCAAAACTACGCATTTCTTTCTCCGCGCTTGCCACTCGTCGGCCACGCGAGGTACAAAGCGCGGGGATTCCTTGGCGTGTGGTGCCATTCTGGATCAGTTGGATACATACCTAGCCGCCTTGCCCCTCTCCAACCCTACCCGTGACGGATTCGCCTAGCACGGGTGGTCCTGGCTGTGACGAGCTACGAACAGCCGCCTGACAAACCAGACTTACACCGCAGTCCTGTCTGCAGACACTCAGGTTCCACGCTGATGATGGTCCGCCTTATGTGTCCGCCGAAACACGGCGCAGACGGGACCAGTGCGGTGTTGAGCACATACCCATTCCAACCACGTTCTTGCAATCCCCAACCCTACAACAACCCCGGAATCCAGAAAAGAGAAAAATGAAAGATGACCCCACAACTCTGCATTCCCTCGAAGAGCTTGATGCTAGCATCAAAAAGACACGCGAGGCAGAACACGAAACTAAGGGTTCCTCCTCCTACTTTGCAACAGATTCCCCTTCTCAATTAGTCATTCCTTTTCAAGCTGCAACCAAGGCAACTCCGGCAGCGAAGCCTGCAGTTCAGTTTGATGATAGAAATACTGTTGCTTCTTTCAAGCACTGATCCTGGCCTTCAAAAGTCCAACAGGAGCCCTTGCACGTCACGGTTTATCGCCGCGTCCATCACAATGTTGGTTGCAAGGCTCTCAAGCACCCAGATTGAAGCCGCTTAGTTGGTGTTACCGCTGACTTAAATACCAATTCCATACAGGTTCAAGGCCTGGTCAGATAGAACGATAATGCGTTAGCACCTACGGCCCAACACGGCTCTGAACAATCCCGGGATGAGGCTTGCACTGATAAACGAAGCAACGAGCGATCAGCGCATGTCCTCAGCTGGTCGAACTGGTCCTGAAAATGTTCTCTTCAGCAGAACCGAACTGTTAACCCCTTACAGACAGAGGAGGGGGGTTTTCCGGGGTGCAGAAATTATCACTTGGCCGAACTCAAGAGTTTTGTGGTCTTAAGGGTTTAGGATACGAATAAAATGAGGCACAGAAGCCGCTCGCTCTCTCTCTCTCTCTCTTTGGTGTAATGTAATTTGTCACGCCCCAAACACAACAAGCAAGGTAGTCAAAAAGTGAAACAGCCGCTGTTCAAGAAAGCTGGGGACAATTCCGGGACTTGCCGTACGATCAGCATCAACAGATCACCGGTGAAGAAGCACATTTATTTCCTTTTCCTATTAGCCCCAGAAGCGGAAACCGTCCAGAAATCAACCTCTCTTGAGGAGTTTTTTGTGCGGCAGCTCTGTTTTGCGCGTGCAACCGTTGTTCCGGAATTGTTCCGTCGTACAAGCGAACTATGAACGATTGAAGAATTTAATGTGTTCCAAAAGTGTTCCCTTCAGTACAACAGTGCACTGTTGAAGGATAAAATGAAGTCCCAAAACGACAACCCGTTCCCTCTCTCTCGTGTAATGTAATTGTCACGCCCCAAACAACAAACAACGAACAGGGGCGTAGCTTGTGTATGCAAACTCGGTCAAGGCCAAGAGAAAAAGTAAAGTTTGGGGACCATATTTCCAGTTCAGTATGCATGTGTGGTGCCGCCCTTGTCCTCATCGTGTGTGTGAAGAAGGCGATTGAGGCTGACCTTGCTGCTCAAAAGATTTCCGCGCCCGGCTCCAATGTTGTTAGTCAGGTGTCATCCATCCATCTGCGGGCAGCTCATAATTGGCTTAGGGATTTCCGTACCCAAGGCAATCTATAATGTCACCATCAAACTTGGCCTGCTATTCAAAGAAATTGGCGCCTGCGGTTCCGATGGTCTGCACCTAGCCTAAACGATACTTGGCTCCGCGCCGCTCCAGTTGCCCGAACTGTAGCCGAACTTTACTTGGCCCAACTACTTGGGCCACGTGCACTGGCCAAGTGTAGACATGGTTGTCACTCATCATAACACATCTGGCGGCAAGTCACCCCCCGGAACACTGCAGATGACATGTGCCTTTCGTTATTTGAGAAAGCCACTACAGCCAAACGAGTATTGAGTCGGGGTGGACTAAGCGTATTTCGGCAGTGTAGGCGATGCGGTGACGATGCTCCGCCTCAACTGGTTGGAGGGAAGACTAACACAATACTGGGTACCTTCGAGCCTGACCAAGTTTGACCGACGCTCATCGCCAACTTAGAAGAGCAAGCTACAGCCCTGTTGAAAATACCTTTGAAAGAAAGAAGATCTGTTGAACCCGGCGGTGTGAGTGTATGTGTGTGTGTGTGTGTGTGTGTGGGTGTGTGATTAGCACACGGCTTTTGTGGACCCTCTGCCAACCTCTCGCAACAGCAAAGAATTAGCTTCTCCTTTTGCTCGCAGCGAGCACCAACGGCCACCTGCCGATAGTCTTCAAGTCGAGTTCGTGAACTCTTGCAGATTTCAATTTTCCAACATTTTCACGCGAAAACAAAGAAAACCCCCGACCATAACCGAGTCAGGGCATTTTGTGCGTGGGCGGTTGGTGAGGTAACTCATTGAAAAAAAGGGAGGGTTGAAGAGCTTGATGTGCACACTGAACGGCCGCCGCCGGACCTAAAAAAAAAAAAAAACCGTTTCAGAAATGTGTTTTTCCACCTCGCGATCTTGCCCACTGTTGAGCGCGCGACGATGAACAAGAATGCTTGCCCCCTTTTGAACTCGCTTTTCCGTTTCGAAGCGACAACGGAGGCTCCACGGCGTACTTGTGTTGAAGACACGATGGTGAAAATACAAAAAAGGCAATCGAGGAAAGCTATCGGTCGTAGAGATACGATCGAGGACTGCCCCTTTGAAACCTCGATACATGCTTGTTTCAAGGATTATTCCATGCAAGTCTCAGAGTAAATGGATTAACAGTGGGTATGCAGACGGCTCATTAAATCGGTGGCAATCTACGCGGGGAGGGTGCCTTTTGGGCCCAGTTGGATACCAATGGTAACACCTTGGCGAGTGGAGAGCTGGTGTTGCGTCCGTGCAAACCAACCAAGCATGCCCTCAGTCCGAGCAAAAAAGACAGGCGCTTCGTTTTGTTCGTGCGTGCCGGGTGACTTGTATTTACCCCGTGCATATTCAGGTAAGGAATTCTGGTCAACCACCCAAACACGCTGCCTACGTCTTTTTAGCCTGCACAATACATTGAAGGGCAACCCACAAGATTGTTAGTACTAAACAGAAGTCGCCGTCCAACGGGATAGGTTGTGTTGACGAGGCTGCAACACAGGGGTCGGGTGCCCACAGGCGGCTGGTTGACGCG
>JAPJBO010001013.1:0-78347 GCA_030068145.1 Diplonema papillatum
TTAACCCCTTACGGACGGAGGGGGGGGGGGGTTAATTTTGGGAAAATGTACTTTTTCGGGAACTTCGGGCCGCAGTCAAAAATGGGTCGCAAACGGAGAGAATGGGGGCCTAGGGGTGCATTTTAATGATTTCGCAGCCGATCTTTCAAATGCGCACCTCAGAAATGAACGCGTACACATGCAGAGTGACACAGGAGACACATGGTCACAGGAGACACCTGGTCGGAAAAACCAGCACAAAATATCCGAACAACACCTAGAATTGTTGTCCAAAAATAACCGAAAAACCCCTACAAACAAAAATATTCAGGCCAAAACACAATTGATGAACAGAACTACTAAAAATGGTGAAGAAGAGTGTGCGCTTTGCCGAAGACATGTCGGAGGAGCCAGACACCTCCTCCGCGTCGGACACAAGTGAATCGGATGATTCCTTGAACCCGGAAGAGCTTCAGGTGATGACGATGATGCTGGTACGCACAACGCGGACATTGGCTCTATTTCGATAACTACTACACCAGTGTCCCCTTGATGAACCGTCTTTTTCGTTGGGGCTTCACGCATGCGGAACGGTCAGATCCAACCGGAAGGGGCTTCCAGTCTTGCACCAAGTAGAGAAGAAATGGTAATCGTGGGAAAAGAGGACGCAAGAGCAAAGAACAAAAGGCGAAAGAGCCTCAGCCAGGGGACGTCTTTTTTCGTCAGGCAGGGAACGTGACCTACGTCGAGTGGCACGACAAGCGCCCTGTGAAAATGCTGTCCACGCTTCCTGTTGGGGAAACCACTACCACAGTGGAGCGCAAAATCTCCAACAAGGAGACACGCAAGGTGGAGAAGCCGGATATCGTCAGCTCGTACAACACGTACATGGGCGGCGTCGACCTGGGCGATCAGCTCATGGCGAGTTGCGGGCGACTCATGAAGGGCCGGCGTTGGTACCTCAAACTTTTTTTCTACTTAGTCGAGGTCTCCACTGTGAATGCCTACATCGTGTGGAAAATGCTGAGCACTGACAAGAAAGGAAGAACACCTTCACTTCCCGATTTCAAGCGCAAGCTGGTGATGGAGCTCCTTTCCGCCGAAAAGGACTGCCCAACAGAGTGCTCTACAGAGACGGGACCCCCTTCCAAAAAAACGATACCGCCACCCTCACCTTCGCCCCAATCTGCTCGCAAGACAGAAAAGCAGAAGCACGGCGTTGATCACAGGTTGAACGGGCTATTTCACAACCTCGTCAAGCTGGATCAGCAGCGACGGTGCATATGCCACGTGCAGCGCAAAGGTGCGCTTTACAAATGCGAGCAGTGTGATGTCCCTCTTTGCCCTGTGCCGTGTTTCGGAAGGTACCACACCATGGCGCAACATCTCTTCGATGACCCAACCATGCAAGGCACCGTTGACCGTTTGAAGGACCCCAACGGCCGGCACTTCAAGAGAGGGAGGGATCGTACACTGTCGGCTGGCCACAGAATCAGCAAAGTTGCAAAGAAGTAGTGGAATCAGAGACCCTTTCTTCCCGTCGCTGCACCAAATCAAATGATCATCTCTTCGCATGCCCGTTTTTCCTTGTCCGCCTTTGAGCTTTCACCCCCGTCTTTTGCTACTGTCCCATGCTGGCTGGGTCCCAGGTTTCGCGGTGGCATCTGTTCGTCACTCGGGCAACAGTTTTGTCAGATGAAGGGCGCATTTGAAAGATCTGTGACGTATCTTTCCAAAGAAGCAAACATCGACCACTTTGACCAACATGCACTGGCTGGGTGTGGCTTGGGTCCCTGGCACGTGCCAGAGCTTGGGTTCTGTAATGGGCACAGGCAAGAACTCGAAAACCCCCAATTTCTGGCCAGCCCCCAAGTTTTGCAGTGGCATCCGCTTGGCAGCTCGGGCAGCAGTTTTGTCCGATGAAGGGTGCATTTGAAAGATTTGTGACGTATCTTTCCAAAGAAGCAAACATGGATCACTTTCGTTGTGTCTTCATAGGCGAGATGATCTCCGCAACCTTTTTTGATTTTTCGACATATATATATGTCTCCCGTCCGTAAGGGGTTAATTAAAATTGGCACTCGCATGTGTGCAAGGTCAGCCACCTACTATCATTGGTTTGTCACAGTCGGGAATTCCGTCCAGACCTTGGACCGAAGGGTGGGTCCGTCCGTCGGGCAACAATCCATCGACTGATTGCGTGGACCATTAGCACACACAAAAGCAAAAGTGGACGTTCTTGAGGTTCTTGTACGAAATCTTGCTCTCATTTCGCCTTGTAGACCCCTGTGTCCCGCCAAACCAACACATATGTTTGTTCCTGCACCGGTCCCAGCTTGCGATCATGGACTGTGAGCAGGGCTTATGTAAATGTCAACCTGCCCCGATTCTTTTCTCCTGAGATGTGTCTTTTGGCTTGGCTAATCAACCTGTGAGGCAATACTAATATGCCTGGCCGCGGACGCCTTCAATAAGCTGACAGCCAAGGAGGATGAGCAGGTTGATGTGCGGCAGTGTGAAGCGACCATCGAGCAGTGTGATATTAACTTACTTACGAACTTTCACTCTAATCAAGATCGTCCCACCTACTATTTTCTAAGAAGCATTCATGTGCTTTGTTCCTCTTTTCCCCCTTTGAAACGTCCTGCCCACTCCTTACCGGAAAACAAGTATGCATTGTAAACAACTACGCACTTTTTCCTTCGTGTTCTTGCAGGAGGTCCGCAACAAGCGGATAGATCCCGTGGCACCAAGCCAACTGCACAAAACCACGAAGCCCGCAAAGTGATGCTGATGTGGACTTGGCGACCCAAATATGGCAAGTTGGGGGAAAAAATCGGCAAAAATGGCCCAAAATGGCCCAAAATGGCCAAAAATGGAAATATCGGCAAAAAATGGCCCAAATGGCCAAAATCTGGAAAAATCGGCAAAAATGGCCCAAAATGGCCAAATTGTGGAAAAATCGGCAAAAATGGCCAAAAACTGGAAAAATCGGCAAGAATGGCCCAACATGGCCAAAATCTGGAATATCGGCAAAAATGGCCCAAAATGGCCAAAAACTGGAAAAATCGGCAAAAATGGCCCAAAATGGCCAAAAACTGGAAAAATTGAAAATTTTGAAAATTTTGCTAAAAAGTTGCTAAGTACATTTTCAGGGCAAAAAACAAATTTGTTAGGTTTGGTACCTCTAAGGAAATAAACGAATTGTTTGGTACCTCTAAGGAAGATCACCCCCCTTTTTTTTTTAGCCGCTTGACCCGCGATACATCGACAAAAGAGAAGTAATAAAATAGTAACAAATCTCTCTTCTCTCGTGATCATCGATCCCTGCAGTCTGCGAGGTCCATTTCTTTCGACAAACCATCTACTCACGAGCTTTCAACAACAACAACAACAACAACGACGACAACTGCGCATTTCTTCTGCTTTTTTCAACGAGGGGAGAAACAAATACACATGACCGTGGAATGGTGTTTCACATCATATAGCATGCGACACTCCATAGCGAGCTATCGCTGCCATCTGTCACTAAACCAGATCCGCCTGCGCTTCAGTGTGTATTTCGTGTCGAGTTACAGTACGATTTTTAGCCCACGTGCAATGTGTGAGGAACCCAAGTAGGTCCTTCTGATCATGGTCATTTGACAATTTGCTACCTGAAACCGCGGCCAGGATTCGGGTTCAGGGCAGTGCGGCCAACGAAAGCTCTAATTTCCCTTTCTACTTTCTCCTACCCTCGCGGTGTACGGTTTCCTCCTTCGTGGTTTACAACTGGCGGCCTCAGTCCCTATGGGGGGTGTGGAGGGGTACTCCACCATGATTGTTCTTCAATCGCTCAACGATTGAGCTGAATTGTAGCACAGCCATTAATGACATGTGTTGAAGCGAAGTGGGTATGGTGCTAAGTTTCCGCAGTAAAAATGCTTTGTAAACACGAAAGAAAACGCTGGCAGCGTGTTTGGAAGGAGATTGGCCTACCGATCATCTTCACTCACTATCAATCACTAGCAGGCAAATCTTCCCCCGGCACGTACAAACAAAACACACGCCTGTTCTTTTTCGGGACCGCCCAATCGGCGCAGAGGCGGCGGCAGAGGTTAAATACCTCCCCTCCCGCGCTCTGCAACTAAGATTTTCCTCCCGCGGTGTGGGGCGGATTGCCACCGTAGAGAAGACAAGTCAGTGCTGCCTAGCAAGTCGCAGTCACAATCAGGGCGGGGACGTTTTTTAGCTGATTGCTCAGACACGGTCGCCTTATGTGTCCGTGGCTTAAAGGACCGAAACACGGCGCAGACGGGACCAGTGCGCTGTTGAGCGAATACCCATTCCAAGTACGTTCTTGCAATCCCCCTCCCGCTCTGTGGGGCGGTTCCTAACTTTAAAAAAGACGTGGGTAGCGTGTTCTGGGGTTGATCAGAATTCCTAACCTGACATGACACAGGGTAAAATACAAGAGTGGGAAAACGAAACAAACGGCAAGCACACACAAAACGAAGCGCCTGTCTTTTTAGTACTATACAATCTTGCGGGCTGCCTTTCAATGTATTGTGCAGGCTAAAAACTGTAAATCGAGGCAAAGTGGGCCGCACGTGGGAGATGCAGATTGCAGTTTACTGAGGGAATTGGTACAGCGGATTGTTCAACTTGCTTGATAACAAATCGTCAGCAGGCCGCAGTTAGTGATAAAGGATAAAACAAGGGGTTCATATTTTACATAAGCGCCAGCTTGGAAGGAAATGCTCGACGATGCTGCCAGACAAAGAACCGAAGGATCTCAAGTGCTGTAACTACCGAACCACGTCGTTGAACGGAGGTCACGCGGGTCGACCCCTACACGACAAATCACACAAACACAACAGGTCAAAGTCCTGAGTGAGAAAACAACACACGGATGGTGCAAGCGAAGAACAAATCAGATTGTGCTAGCATTGTATTGGCTCCGCTACCTCTATATTTCCTCCCTTCCATTCGGAGTTAAAGCAGCTACGTCAAGTATTTATTCCGTCTATCCGAGCTCTTGGTTGACCACGCAGCGGGAGCATCAACGTCACAAAATTCTTCACGTTGCCGCGGGGAGCTCGTGGCGGGCTCATAGGTTGCCTGTAATCGTGCGTTGTCTAGGTGCGCCGGGATCTACACACCGCCCACGCTTTGCGGCTGGTCGGAAGACAGAGTGGATGCTGTGCATATTGGAGACGATCTGCGCCCGCGACCGTTGGAACAATGCCTTGCCCGAGTACCCTCAAGATGTGCCCTTCTTTCGGTGGAAGCTGAAGTTTCCCATCAAGGCGCTAGCCGCCGCCGTAGGCCGTGCAATTGCCAAGAAGAAGAGAGCCCGCGACGCGTCAAGACGGTGCTCCCCCACGAAACGGGCTCGGGTTGTGTCAACACCGACGCCGTCACCCAGAAAGAACTCGCTTTCAAGTACTACGTCTTCAAGACGTGCGAATGCAGCTCGTGTTCAAAATGCCCCAGAAAGAACTCGCTTTCAAAGTACTACGTCTTCAAGACGTGCGAATGCAGTTTGTGTTCAAAATGCCCCCGAAAGAACTCGCTTTCATTCACAGTTCGTGTTCAAAATTTCCCCAGAAAGAACTCGCTTTCAAAGTACTACGAAGACGAATAGGTCGGTACGGTACGGCTGCCGCACGGACGAGCTCTGGAACTCAGCCTTCACAGTTATCCAAAATGCCGGAGCAAAAAAGCTTCGCATCCGTTCAACACAGACCCGCCGATTGGGGCTGCAAAACAGACAACAAGCAATCGAACATCACCCGAGGACACTGGACCCACGTAATCTAGCTAAGGCGAACCTTTGGCAGAGATATTATTTTTCCACCAACACTGCAACACTGCAGCTCGCGTACAAACTGCGCGAGAGTCTCTTCCCAGCCCGATATTCCGAAAGCACCCACGACACTTTTGGAAGGTTTGTGTGTTATCATGTCCACCTGCGGGAGGTCACGTCTCTTCCGCCACCCAGTCGGGTCCGGCCGCAAAAAGCTGGAGTTACTCAGCTTTTTAACTCCTCCAGTTTTCGAGTGGCTGAAACCAGTATGTTCTGTGTACACCACCAACTTTCCCAACTGAACAGGGCTTACGCTCCACGTGTGGAACGTGTGGATTTCCACACGTTGATTCTTTTTGGATTTTGTTCCCCCACGTGTGGATCCACAGGTACCACATGTGGATTTTGATTTATTGGTCCACATGCAGGGGCACTAGCGGTCAGCCAGGTGTCGCCAAGTCAGTAGCGACACTATTTCTTTTGCCGTCGCACATGAGGGGAAAGGTTTTTTTTCCCCTCGAACCTTAAGCGCCCACACGTGGACCACACGTATTTTCTCTGAGGCCGAAAACGGAGCGTAAGCCCTGCAACTGAAGCCAATTCCGTCGACGTAGCCGGGGATGTTTCAAAGCCAGGTCAGTTCTCCTGACGCAAGTTCGGGGGTAAGGAGGGTTTTGGCGCAGAAAACAAAAGTTTTCGCGAGAAGCAGAAGAAGTTATTTTTTTTGCATAAGCACCTGTAGGAAATACTTGAGGAGGCTGCCAGCTGCAAAAGATCAAAGGAGGTAAATGTGCTGTAGCCCACACGAAACACAGGTGAATCTGGGTTCAGTGGCGGGCGTAAGCGTTCAACAAAAAAGACCCACTTTGTAGTTGTATTGTTTCTCCCCCTCTAGCCTCCTTCGAAGTAAGCACAAGGCAGCCCCTCGAGTATTTTTGTGCTTTAATGTAGATTCAGGCAGCAGGTTAACCTGAACGCATGTAGGTTAAATCCCCATCCCACCAACGAAACCACCGACCTGACAACACCATCTGGACCTGTTGCCGGCCCAACGGAAGCAGTTGGACCGCGTCGAGAACTAGTCCACCTTCTTCAGCAACCAAGCCATTGTTACAAGCAGCAACCAAAAGCAAGCGAAGGGAGGGGTCGAATAACAACAGTTATTTGACACACGTCTGGTTGTCTAACTAACCACTATTTGATCCTGCCACATTGTTCGGCTACCCGGAACTTTTTTTAGCATTCGACAAATCGAACAATCACACAGGTGTTGTTATTCGACACCCCCCCCTTTACCAACACGCTTACACGTACCTTAACGCCTATCGAAGTACTCAAGAAAGAAAGAAACGCGGACCGAGGGCCTGTACCCCGACGACACGATCACGAAGCTGCAGGTGATTCCGCCTACCGTCAGCGGGCAGCTAGCAGGTTCCGACCATTTGTTTTACATAAGCGACAGCTTGGAAGGAAATGCTCGACGAAGCTGCCAGCCAAAGAACCGAAGGCATTCCAAGTGCTGTAGCTACCGAACCACGTGTTGAACCGACGTGGGGTCATGCGGGTCTACCACCTACACGACAAGACACACAAACACAGTCCAAGGTCCTGAGCGAAAACAACCACACGGTGGTGTAAGCGAAGAACAAACCAGATTGCGTTTGCATTGTTTGCCCCACGGTGGTGTAAGCGAAGAACAAAACAGATTGCGTTTGTATTGTTTGCCCCACCACCTCTATATTTCCTCCCTTCCATTCGGGGTTTTTTTTCCGTTGGTACTTCAAGCATTGGCGCTGCACACGGCAACCCCATGTCCACTGTGCTCTGCGGAGTTTACTTCGCAGATTGCCACCGTAAAAAGAAGACAAATCTGTGCTGCCTAGCGAGTCGCAGTCACAATCCCCTGAGTTTTTTAACTGCTTGCTCAGACACGGTTGTAGGGGCCTTCTCCCCGTGACGGATTCGCCTGTGCTCTAGTAGCACGGGTGATCCTGGCTGTGACGAGCTACGAACAGCCGCCTGACAAACCAGACTCACACCGCAGTCCTGTCTGCAGACACTCAGGTTCCGCGCTGGTGATGGTCCGTCTAATGTGTCCGTGGCTTAAAGGACCGAAACACGGCGCAGACGGGACCAGTGCGGTGTTGAGCAATCCACCTCTACATTTCCTCCCTTCCATTCGGGGTCGAAGCAGCTACGTCGAGTATTTTCAAAAGGGGAACCTAGTGTACTGCAACAGGTGGCGTGGTGTCTGGCATCATTTCGTTCAACAGGATGTGCCCACCGGAGTGCATCTACGTAGCTACGTTGAGCCGGCTGACCCCTCTGCTGGCAGTCTGTACTGGATAGCAGCAGACAATTCGGTGCGCTTCCAGGAGAGAAGGGAGGACTAACTCATACGTGGTGTGCTTACCACAAGGAGTATTTACACACCCACACGCCCGCAAATACAACCCGATACGAACGGATGGTGCGAGCTTCCCAATAGCGGCGAGAAACGCCGGCCGTTTGGCGTCATTCAACTCAACAACCGAAGAAAGACCGACCGAACGCGCGTTTTCGGTTGCGTTTTCCCTCTTCCCCTTCTCTCTGCTCTTTCGGCATAGAGAGAGCAAGACACCTCTATGGCACCATGTAGTCCAGAAAATCCATGGTATCGAAAGAAACCCCAAAACACCGTCACGAAAAAGGCATGAAAAGACGCTGAACAAAGTAAATATTGTTGTCGACAACGAAAGCAAAAGAACAAACCAAAAAAAAAAAAAAAAAAAAACGGGATCGTCGGAAACACAAAAAAAACACACATTATTTTTGAACGCACAAACAAACAAAAGGTCGGAAGACACCAATCTGCACGCCCATTCGGGATCGTCGGAAACACAAAAAAGAACCTGCTTTCGTATGAAGTACGAGGGGTGGCTGCCAGTTCTGTATGTATTGTGCTGGAATCGACGTTGCTGGATGGATACGGGCGGCGCGTATGCCATATCGTGTTAGCGCGCCGCGCTGTCGCCTCATTTTTGTACGCCTCGGGGCGCTGTCTGTGACAGTGGCGAGGGCTGCAAGAAAGCGACGACTTCCTGTCACTGCAGCAGATCTGGTTGCGCTGCAGAGGTCCGCCGGTCTCGGTGTAGACACAGCTTCAGGAGGAAGAATTGCGGGGGGCCCTCGTGTCGGAGATTATTTTTTTACATAAGCGCCAGCTTGAAAGGAAATGCTCGACGATGCTGCCCGACAAAGAACAGAAGGGATCCCAAGTGCTGTAACTACCGAACCACGTGTTGAACGGACGTGAGGTCATGCGGGTCTACCCCTACACGACAAATCACACAAACACAACAGGTCAAAAAATCCTGAGTGAGAAAACAACACACGGTGGTGTAAGCGAAGAACAAATCAGATTGTGTTTGTATTGTATTTGCCCCTTACCTCTATATTTCCCCCCTTCCATTCGGAGTCGAAGCAGCTACGTCGAGTATTTCTCTCGCTTGGGAATCCCACACAAACCACACGTACATCTGGATCTCGCGCGTAAGTTCAGCAAAGAAGACCGCGCAGAACAATGAAAGCACGGGCGCTGCGCGAAGGTCACCCCGGAGACACTCGATTTTGGACCACCTTTCACGCCATATCTAACATGACCCAGGCTGTCGTTGTTGCAAACGGCACCGCCGGTGCCTTGCTTTATGACAGGGCCGCGGCTCGCACCGCGCCTGCCGTAGTAGTACGGGGCAGTAGAGGGGCTTATTCTCCGAAGGGGGTCCCTGCACTCTAGCTCTCTCTCTCTCTCTCTCTCTCGGGAAAGGCCAACGCGGTAGTGGTGACCACGAGAACACATACGGTGGGGAGATGCCCTGGGACTGCGAAGGCGTGACTACACCCTGTGACTTGTTTTGATGTGTTCTCTCTCTCTCTCTCTCGGAATTGTCAGCGCGGTAGCGATTACAGCGAGAACACATATAGGTGGGAGGGGAGAGGCCCTGGGACTGCTAACGCGTGACAACCCCGCCCCTGTTCCCCAGGGAGCCACCCCGAAACTAGCCTGCCCACCTGACGGTGGAGGCCCACACCCTTTGATTTGTTTTATGTGTTCTCTCTCTCTCTCTTTCTCTCTCTCTCTCTCTTTCTCTCTCATGCTTATACTGAGGGGACATTTCCGGAACAACGACATGTGAAGCTAGATGCATCCAACCAAAAGATGCTCGTACAGGAAACCAGCCCTGCTCCACACGGTATTCGCGTGTCCGCGGAAATAAGCCTCTTTTACAGTCGGTCGCATTACAAACTTGGCTAGCCGTAGTTAAG
Source organism: Diplonema papillatum (assembly GCA_030068145.1). Lineage (NCBI taxonomy): Eukaryota > Euglenozoa > Diplonemea > Diplonemida > Diplonemidae > Diplonema > Diplonema papillatum. Next base: position 10,073 of record JAPJBO010001013.1, read on the forward strand.
TGTAAATACCCACTTCTCTCTTGCTACCCGCTTCACAGCCTCGATGGTCAACCGGAGACTCTAAAAACACCGAACCTCTAAACCACAATAAACGCTAGTAAATTACTGCATTATTTTTACCAAACATGAACTGTAGGAGGAAGCTCGTCGCCGCAAACCGTGGCGTTTTTACTCGCGTCCTGAATCCAGCTTCACGTGAAAACGATCAGGCACTGCGCTCAACGAAAACAACTCTCTCTTCCCATCATCATCATCATTAGTTTTGTATCAGCCGCGGTTTGTGGCTTGTCTTGTTTTATAGTGCAAGACCTTAAGTACGGAAATGTCCTCTCAGTTCTCTAAGCCTTGCAGCTCGTCGGCTGCAGGTCTTTTTCTCCCTGACCTCCGGCCAAAGGCTAAAAAGACGTGGACAGCATGTCTTAGTGCCGGTCAGAGAAGGACCTCACGGTTGTGCCTAGAGCTGCAAGCGAACGAACAGCGAATTGCCGCTTGCGATATGAACGTCGCTCAGGACCTGACGCTAAGAGAACCCATTCATGAACGGTCACACGGAGACCCTAAACCCCCGGAATCTCAAGCGAGTTTTAACTCTATCTCCATAAAAAGTATTCAACAAATTAACCCGATCTGAAGTTGTTTTGTTTCTCAACCCCCCCCCGCACCTCTTCAACTATGAGCCAATTCACCTATCCCCCCTGAAAGCGACCGAGAGCTCGATCACGGCGAATCCACTCGATTCCGTGGTCATCGATGCAGATTATTTGCATACTAACTTCGGAATCCATGGCGATTACATTTCGATCGCGCTGCGATGCAGATCGTCGCCACAGATTATTTTCATTCTAACCCAAGCATGACACATCACGTCGCCTCTTAAGCTCGTCTTGACCGTCGCGCTCAGGCGCGCGCTTGGTGCCTCGCGTTCAGGTGCATCGGTTGCGCGTCGATAGTTGCTTCCTTACGGCGGCGCTTCGTGTCGTCAGATTGATCGTCGCGCTCAGGCGCGCGCTTGGTGCCTCGCTTCCCCTTCGATTGCTCGTTCAGGTGCATCGGTTGCGCGTCGATAGTTGCTTCCTTACGGCGGCGCTTCGTGTCGTCAGATTGATCGTCGCGCTCAGGCGCGCGCTTGGTGCCTCGCTTCTCCTTCGTTTGCTCGTCGAGCTTCATCGTCGATTGTAGGTTTGGGTTAGAATGAAAATCATCTGTAGCGAGAATCTGCATCGCCGGCGGCGTGGTTATCTCTTCGCACGTGATGTGTCATGCTTGTGCGAAGAGATAACCGCGCCGCCGGCGATGCAGATTATCACCACAGATTCTTTGCATTCGAACCCAAAACTACAAGGCTCGACACCGTTCGATCGGGCAGGGGGGTGAAATGGCTCAAACTAACGTCCGCTTCGAGAGAAGCACGGGGCGGCCCCCCGGCCCCTCCGCGGGGGTTTTCAAGGGGAACCAGAAAGAAGAAGAAGAAAAAGAAAAAAGAAAAAGAAAAAAGCCGCTCCTGGTCCAGGAACGTGACGGTCAACCACAGCTTGCAAAGCTTGAGTCGGAGGCAGTACAGTGCCACAACCCCGTCCGCTCTGCCCTGCGGCTGACCGTCTCGACGAGCTTGTGTTCAGCGCGAGCGCCAAGCCCCAAGGTGCGCCACGCCTTGATGCTTAGGTTGGGAAATCGGTAGCCACTTGACCCGTAGGCCCGTGGCTCTGCAGTACCGCCGAACAAGTGAAGCTTGGCTCCCGTGTAGCAGACTTTCCCTGGTACCTCAAGGGGAACCAGAAAAAAAAAAAAAAAAGAAACGCTAAACACGGCCACAAAACAAGCATAGCCAGCACCTGACAACCCTCCAGGTGGTTCCGGGTCCCTTCTCCATTTCACTCCATTCTTCTGTGGCTGGGACTCCTTCCCCGGTGTATTCTCCGTTTTCGGAAGTGTGTTGGTTTCAACCTCTTTCGAGCATGTGGTATGTCAGTCATACTCAATCTAATCGGCATCCCTCTTCTTGAATCGCGAACGATCCCTTCCGTGGAATGTGAACACCGCCATTGAGATTCTCAAGGCGAGGTCATGCCAGATTAGTTAGCCATGTCACTGGATTCTATATGCAAACAACCTGTCATCCACCGCACCGCAAAACCCAGTATTTGTCTTCAGCCCTCGCATAGAATGGCAGCAGGCATAAGAGAGGCACTACGCCGGTCAAATGAAGGCAGCCACGTTTGCGATGCAGCGCCGTTGAGGATCGGCCCGAGGGTAAAAGCTTCAGTTTTCTGCGGTTTCGAGTTTGCTACGTTCTCCTATTCCTGGCTCAGGGTAGTCGAAGGCCTGATAATCACACTAATGCAACAATTTTACTTCCTGGCCGAGGAAGCGTCCGTCGGTGCCCGAACGGAGAGAGCAACCCTGCAGCATATCGCTGCCAGCCGCAGATGGCTGCAGCGGTCGTTTCATTCAATCTGGCCTGACCATGATCGGAGATCGCAACGTTTTTTTGCCAGCGTCAGACCAAAAAAAAAAAATTACCACTTGACCCGTAGGCCCGTGGCTCTGCAGTACCGCCGAACACGCAAAGCTTGGCTCCCGTGTAGACGGCTTTCCCTGGTACCTGAAGCACGTCAATAACTCTTCCGGTAATACGTAATGAACGGTCGGGCAGATGGCGCAAAGCCGGTTCATCCCCTTCCTTCCACTGTAGGCGACAGTGATGGACCTCAGAGACCGTAGGGTGGAGTGACGTTCGCCGCCCAGAGGACACCTGAGCCACAAAAATGCTTGGACCGGCTTGAGGGCAGCCTTCAAGCAAGTGCCAACGAATTTGTGGGGGGCATTTGAATTGCTGCTGGGGTCTCTACCTGCCCCTGCAAGCATACGTACTACAACAGGGAATGAGCCGTCGCCGTGCTCGGTTGAGGGACCTCAATTTGCCGAGCAAACCTCGAAGAAGAAAAGTCAGGCACCGGGAACTTCCTGACGAGCACGCAACCCCGGTGAACATAGCCATTAGTCGGAGTTTAGCGTCGAAGCTCCCTGGCTTTTCACGCCGAAGCAAAAATACCACCGGGCACCCACCGCTGACACTGGGGTTCCAATGTGCGTGGCTTACAGGATCGAAGCACTGTGCAGATAGGACACGGTGCGATATTGAACACATATCCGTTAAGAACTATCCCCCCGAAGCCCCGATGGAGTGAGACGCCTACACACTCTTCCGCGCCCTCTTCCCGGCACACGGCGGGTTTGGAAGCTTCAAAACCGCAAACTACTCTCAAAACAAAGCAGAGACGATGTCCTTGGGCGGGCATCAGCCAGGGAGGGATCTCCGATGCCACGGAAACCACTAGTACCTTCCCTCTCGTTCGATGAATACCATGCGACGCTGTGCCGAGAGACGCTCGAAAGCTTCCAGCAGATCATTGATACCACAGGAACCAAGGCGGCAGCGGACGTCGATATCGGAGAGAGTAGCTGGACGGCCGTGCGAAGGGAATGGGAAGCCTTAGTCCGACGGTATGACCTCGAACAACAACCGACCATCTCGTCGTAAGATAGAAGAGTCTTCTTCTCCGTGCTGATAAGGATGAATAGTTGCCCAGACTTCTTGAGTTTGTGCAGCACACGATCGCGGAAGTCGGAAAACCCGACGCATCCTGAAGCAGCTTGCACAAGGTTATTACCCCGTCGCTAACCCGAGGAAAACTTGCACCCTAAAACACCGCTTATCCACCCCCTCGCTTCGAGATTCTTTGTTTTGGAAGGATCCCCTTTTTTTAGGGGCAGCAGTCAGTTGTGAGACTGACAGGTGAGCAGCGTCACCTCCCCTAGCGAGCTCTCGGATCAAGCTGCGTCTGATGCAGCTGTTGTATGGATCGCCTACATACACTCAGCCGCGCGTGCCTTCATTGCGAAGGTTACTGCTGCGGCCTTCTGGGTGGCAGCTGTGGCAGGTCAAGTAGCGAGATCTGAGGCCCTGTGATGGCTGAGTGCACACCTAAGCAGGGCTGCATCCTTGTGTTGTAGCCGTGTTGTGTATTAGGCTTCGTGGGGGCCTGGTCAACCACCTGATCACTGTAGGGCACAAACCTTTCTCGACAGTAATTGGACAGTCGGGATTGCCGGGGGCGGGTCTCCATGAAGAAGAGAATTGTAAAGCAAGACCTGCCCCCTGCGCCTGCTGTCTCCGGCTGCTTCGGCAGACGACACATACTACTACTACTTCTAGGAAAGGATCCCCTGATTTTAGTTTCAGGCACCGGCCCGAGACCAAAAATCCGCGCACCCTCCCCTGATTCCACACAGGAATTACTTGGGCGCGCTGCCACCGGGATCCACCGCCCCTCCGCCGGCGAGGCGGAAGCCCCCTGCGAAACCCGCCAGAGCCGCGAAAGACCTGCACGCGTGGCGCGGCCTCACGATCGCCCGCTCGTTCATGCCCCCGCACTCTTCGTGGGCGAGGGTTCCGCCGGCGCAGCTCCCGGCGGCCCTGCTGCCGGGGCGGACCCCCCCCGCAGCAGCGGACACCGTGGTGCACCGCTTTTGGACCGTCCCGAAGCGTGCCGCGACCCCCCGCGGCCGCGCCAAGTTTCCCTCCGTGACGCCCGAAGGGGCGCGCGCCGTGTCCAACCAGCTAGTCGGCAGCCGCAGGCGCCGGTGCGAAGCTCCGGATGTGCTGCCGCATGGCGGGCGTCCCCAAGCCTTCGCGGCGAACTACCACAAGTACCGCGAGGCGGCGGAGCCGCCGTCGAAGGTACAGGCAGTCATTCCTATAGAATACAGCTCTGTCGACGAGCAGCTGAGGGCCGACCTGTTGGAAGCTTTGCGGGGGTCGGCGGCTGCGTGCCGAGTGTACGGTGTGGGGCTGACCATCCGCCGGGTGCGTCTCACGGATGCCGACGTCGTGGCACTGATGTTCCCGGAAGGGCCGCCGCGGCGGCCGCGGTGTGTCGTGCTCCGCAGCACGCTCGGCGGGGGGTACCTCGAGCACGCCGCCGGCGCAGCGGGCTGCTACGCGGCGGTGATCGAAAAGGCGGAGCTGACGTCCCGCCAGGGGGACCTGCCGCCGTGCGGCTTGGTGCCGACCTAAGCCGGTCCATCGCTTTCTCCTGAAACTGCACCGGTGCACCACGATTCGTATGCTATGCAGCCAGTACACGCACTACGTGGATGGCAGTGTGGTATGCAATCAGCACTATCCACTAGAGGCGTAGTCCTACGAGTACGTGTGTACGGTGTGTGGTATGCTATCAGCAGCCACTAGCACTGCACACCACGACGTAGGTGCTCCACGGCCCATCTCTTTCTCCTGGAACTGCATCGAATTGCCTGCCGTTGATCACGGCAGCCACTACACACACTACGTAGATGGTATGTGGTATGCTATCAGCACTTTCCACTAGCAGCGTAGTCCTACGAGTACATGTGCACGGTGTATGCCATCGGCAGCCACTAGCACTACACCCGCACGGCGGGCGTCGCCAAGCCTTCGCGGCGAACTACCACAAGCACCGCCGCGAGGCGGCGGAGAAGCCGTCGAAGGAACGGGCGTCGTCATCCCGATCCGATACAGCTCGGGCCGACGAGCAGCTGAGGGTCGACCTGTTGGAAGCTTTGCGGGGGTCGGCGGCGGCGCGCCGAGTGTACGGTGTCGGGCTGACCACCCGCCGGGCGCGACTCACGGATGCGGACGTCACGGCGCTGATGTTCCCGGAAGGGCGGCCTCGGCGGCCGCGGTGTGTCGTGCTCCGCAGCACGCTCGGCGGGGGGTACGCGGCGGTGCGGCGGTGATCGAAAAGGCGGAGCCGAAGTCCCGCCAGGGGGACCTGCCGCCGTGCGACGTGAGTGCCGACCATCGCTTTCTTCTGGAACTGCATCAAATTGTCTGCCGTTGATCACAGTGCACCGGGTTCGTGTGCTATGCAGCCACTACACATACTACGTGGATGGTATGTGATATGCTATCACGCACCCACTAGGACTATCCATAGCCCTACGAGTACATGTGTACGGTGTGTGGTATGCTATCGCAGTCACTAGCACTACACCACAACGTTCAGGCTTGGGCTCTGCCCTGTTCACTCGCCGTTACTAGGAGCTTCGCTGTTGCTTTCTTTTCCTGCGCTGAGTGATATGCTCAGCGCGTATATCTCCAACAGCTGAGGTCGGTGGGAGGTTCAATCGAACGACCTGTTTTTCAATCCATGCCTTTGAAGTGTGAACCTCTACGTGCACCACTGATTTTCAGGCGCATCTCTATTCCCTGGAGCTGCGTAGAATTGCCCGGAGCTGAATCATCAGGAGGGGAAGGACCAGCGGACCTGCCGGCAGCCGCTGGAAATCAAACCAAGTTGATAACGTGCCGCCCGCAGTCATCGCAACGCCAGCAACCCCGCACTGCTAGCCATCGCGCGTTTACTCAGAGTGACTCCGAACGCATGTCATTCCAAGTTGAAGAATGGGCCGGTGAAGTCCACTGCCAACGTAGCTCCTCTTCTGGTTCTAGCTAACACCCTGAGGAAACGTCGGAGCGAACTACCTCCTCGATCGTTCGATGGTCTTGTCAAGCCCATTGACTCACGTCAGTCCGGGCCGTATCGAGTCACATCAGATTTGCACCGAGTCATCAGATCGAATTTGTATCAAGCTACGGTGCATGTATTCGGGTACTTGATATCGAGCCTTTAGATACAATCAGTGGTGCATGCAATCTGCATGAACATCGCCTGGCGGGCAACCTTCTCTCTGCATTGCGATCGGAACTCTAGCTGATCGGCCTTGTATAATGCCGTGATGACTGCTCGTGCGATGGACCTTGCATACTAACCCGCAGCTCTCCCGTCAGCTTGGTCTACGGGGCCTCACGCTGGATGACCTGCTGCCGCTGTTCCGTCCCTCTTCTCCTCTTGCGATGCACGGAAGCGAGTGGCGGCGGGCACTGGATGGCTGACAGCCAAGCTCCATCTTATCTCTCTTGGAACTGCATCATAGTGAACGGAGGTCCACCACGGTCCATCAGGTCCATCCCTATCCTGTAGTTGCATAGAATTGCCTGGAGCAGAGGCCGCAGAAGTATGCAAACCGGCAAGGAAGGGAGAGTCGCAAAAGCGACCGCGCGAAGACGATGATTCGAATGAGAACCCTCATATCACCTCCGAGTACGTGTTAGCTTTAGAACCCATTCGACGACGACAGTCACCCGGAGACTCTAAAATCCCGGATTCCCAAGCGAACTGTAATTTTAAAAAGGGAGGCTTCGGCTGCGGGCGCGTGGAAGATGTTCCGGCAGTCCGCGAGGCGGCTGTTCCGATCCGTGAAGATGCAGGTGTTCCGAGAAGAGGAGCAGTGGACGGTGGAGGCGCCCGTCGGCGGGCAGCTGCACGACGCGTTTTTGAACGACGAAGTCGACGTCGAGTGCGCCTGCTTCGGCAAAGCCCGGTGCACGACTTGCCACGTGTACGTGCCGAGCGGTATTCTGGGTTCCCTCCCCGACCCGACCGAGGCCGAGCTCGACGCGTTGGACACCGCAGTCGACCGAAAAGACAACTCCCGCCTGGCCTGCTGCCTCCTCGTGGCTGACGAAATGGCTGACCAGACCTTTCACCTGCCTTCCGACTACAAACCGGAATGGTAGTAGCGCCAGCCATCTTGCGACGATGCAGAGAAGAGGAGCAGTGGACGGTGGAGGCGCCCGGCAGCCAGTCGACGTCGAGTGCGCCTGCTTCGGCAAGGCCCGGTGCACGACTTGCCACGTGTACGTGCCGAGCGGTATCCTGAGTTCCCTCCCCGACCCGACCGAGGCCGAGCTCGACGCGTTGGACACCGCAGTCGACCGAAAAGACAACTCCCGCCTGGCCTGCTGCCTCCTCGTGGCTGACGAAATGGCTGACCAGACCTTTCACCTGCCTTCCGACTACAAACCGGAATGGTAGTAGCGCCAGCCATCTTGCGACGATGCAGAGAAGAGGAGCAGTGGACGGTGGAGGCGCCCGGCAGCCAGTCGACGTCGAGTGCGCCTGCTTCGGCAAGGCCCGGTGCACGACTTGCCACGTGTACGTGCCGAGCGGTATCCTGAGTTCCCTCCCCGACCCGACCGAGGCCGAGCTCGACGCGTTGGACACCGCAGTCGACCGAAAAGACAACTCCCGCCTGGCCTGCTGCCTCCTCGTGGCTGACGAAATGGCTGACCAGACCTTTCACCTGCCTTCCGACTACAAACCGGAATGGTAGTAGCGCCAGCCATCTTGCGACGATGCAGAGAAGAGGAGCAGTGGACGGTGGAGGCGCCCGGCAGCCAGTCGACGTCGAGTGCGCCTGCTTCGGCAAGGCCCGGTGCACGACTTGCCACGTGTACGTGCCGAGCGGTATCCTGAGTTCCCTCCCCGACCCGACCGAGGCCGAGCTCGACGCGCTGGACACCGAAAGGACAACTCCCGCCTGGCCTGCTGCCTCCTCGTGGCTGACGAAATGGCTGACCAGACCTTTCACCTGCCTTCCGACTACAAACCGGAATGGTAGCGCCAGCCATCTTGCGACGATGCAGAGAAGAGGAGCAGTGAACGGTGGAGGCGCCCGTCAGCAAGTCGACGTCGAGTGCGCCTGCTTCGGCAAGGCCCGGTGCACGACTTGCCACGTGTACGTGCCGAGCGGTATCCTGAGTTCCCTCCCCGACCCGACCGAGGCCGAGCTCGACGCGCTGGACACCGAAAGGACAACTCCCGCCTGGCCTGCTGCCTCCTCGTGGCTGACGAAATGGCTGACCAGACCAACCGGAATGGTAACGCCAGCCATCTTGCGACGATGCAGAAGAGGAGCGGTGGACGGTGAAGCGTTCCCCGTCCCCTCCTGATCGATCGTGATTGTTTGAGTTAGAATGCAAATAATCTGTGGCGATAATCTGCATATAGTCGGCGGCGCGGTTATCTCTTCACACGTGATGTGTCATGCTTTCACCTATTTAGCTCGTCTTGATCGTCGCGCTCAGGCGCGCGCTTGGTGCCCCGCTTCTCCTTCGATGGCTCGTCCGGGTTCATCGGTTGCGCGTCGATAGTTGCTTGGACGGACGAGTCCGAGAAGAGAAACAATGAACGGTCAAAAAGCGAACGTCGGCAAGCAACTGCGGGCATCCCTGGTTCACCGTCGTTTAGAGCTCTTTCTCTTTCGTGTGCACAACACCACATGCAGTGCCCACTTGAGACGCGGGAAGCGCAGCACAATATCGCGACGACGCGCCCCTGGGAGCTTGCCGCCGCCGCGTCAGGGAGAGATATGACGTTGAGTGAAGTTCCACGGCATACCAGCCGTTTAGCCTTATCTCCGTGGAATGGATGTTGATGCGCATGAAGCCATGCTCACCAAATGATGACTGCAGAGCCTGGGCACACGACGAGAACCGCTGGTTTTTGTGAAGGTGAACGTGTGTGCAATCAATATCTCTTGGTCAGGTTGACTCGCAAAAGAAAAGCGAAATGAAAATGAACGCCATGACAAGCGTCGTGGTTGGCCGCTCTGCTCGTTGTCGCGCAGGTGTGTTTGAGAACATTGTTAGTCAAATTCCATTGTCTCAGAAGCCGGGAGGCATTTCACATGCATTTTTGAGTCCGCGCCATGAGTACTTTTTACAGTCCATTGCCGACGCTCTCTCGTAGCTGCAAGCTTCGTTGCATTGGCTTTGCCCGGGCAAACTTGCTGGCTTGTTAGTTAAAGGGGGGTGTCGAATACTAAAAAAGGGTAGCCGAACATCAAATAGTGGTAGGGTTCGGCAAGCAGACGACACATACTACTACTAGCGGGTCAGCATCACCCCTCCCGAGGCCACTTTCCTGCACTTCACGGTCTTCAGGACCATCTTGCTGATGGAACGCCAAAAACTCAATACGTGACCATCCCCTCATGTCGAATTGGGTGGGGGTTATTCCCTGACGTTCCGAGCTTCTAAAGAACGTCGTTCATCTGAGCTTCGAATTCCTGTGACATGAATACAAGAAAACGGGTACCCGTAGCTCTCTCAGGCCCTCTGCAATGACCCGCAAATTCGAATGCTTTGATTGTTTCCGCAAGAGACGCGCAAAACCAGCGGCAGGGAGTGGAGACGAGGGGTTGCAACGAAGGGGAAGCGCGAAGCGACCAGCCCGGACGGGCCAACAAGACGCAAGACCAGGCGACCAAGAGAAGGAGGGGGACGCGACCCAGAGACCCGGGCTAAGTAGCTTGAAACTAGTGTGATGGACCTTTCTTCGGAGGCTCACGCACTCAAAGATAGACTTATACGCAAGAGACCCGCAAAACCACTCATTGAGAACCCCTGGGCCAAGAGCGAGGAAGAGATGGCGGTGACGTTCATAGAACTCGCCGTTGACTTTGAAGTCGAATCCGGAATGGACCTGCCGCGACGCGGACAGAAGGCGGTTGGGCCGGAAGACGCAGAGGACGGAGAGGAGGATGCAGGCCAGAAAGGGGAAGCGCATGGAGGAGCTGCGCTCGCGGGAAAAATGAGGACGCTGTTGGGGATGCTCAAGACGCTCCAAGGAACCCACGATGGGGAGCTTTTGCCGGCAAGAAAGAAATCAATAGGTTGGCTTCGGCGGCTCGGCGCGTCAGGACGGTGGACGGAGGGTCTGGAGAGGCGCTGTATCCTGGGCAGAGATACCCTGCAAGCGCTGCGAGGGCTCGAGGTGTCGGCAGGAGAGTACACGAAGGCAGAACACGGAAAGGTACAAGCAGAGCGCAGGGAAGACGGGGAGAGACTAGGAAAATTCGATTTCAAAAAGTGGTACCCATCGGACGAGGAAAGGGGGCGACGGGCCCAGAAGTGGTTCACCTTAGCGGAACAGGAGAATCAGGCGGGACGAGGAGGGAGGAGCTCGAAGAGGAACACCGCCCAGGGCAAGGAAGTGTCACGAGGTGCGCCGGAGGCAGAGGGCGCGAACCAGGATACGAAGGCGGAACAGCGCGCACGAGGACGACCGGCTCTGAAGAGGCCCGCGCCGCAAGCGGCGCGGGCAGCACGGAGTGCCAAGCAACGTAAGAAGGAAGACGAGGAGAACCAGACAGCACAGCAGGACGCCCGAGCTGAGGCGGCCGACGGACCACAGAGGCGAAAGGCAGAACAGGAAAGGCAGGCGCTGTCGGTACGAGAAGCGGCAATCGCGGATAAGGCAACGAGTACAGAGCAGCCGTCGCGCAGAAAAGCAGTAAAGCGACCCGCGTCTCAGGGTAAAGGGGCTGGACAGTGCGTACAGTTCCAGTTGGGTGCGCGCTGCTCCTCTCATCCTTTTTCAACGGCGCCGCTGTCTATCAGGGGAGATGATTCCCATCAAGGCCCCAACAACCCTGCCCAACTCAGTCCGAGGGGTAGTGCACATCGACCAAACCTCCCCAGTTTTCGATCTCGCAATTTTTCACGCAAAACCCCCCTATAAATCACTGTTTTGGACTGAAAAACACCTGAATTCACTTGTAATTTTTACTAGTGCACTAGTAAAATTTACAAGTGCACTAGTAAAATTTACTAGTCACGGTTGGCAGATAATCACGATTATTACCTATTATTAGATTTCCGAAATCCGCCCCAAATTATTAGATTTTATTAGAAATTATTAGATATTATTACCTGGTTCCTGAAATTATTAGATATTATTACCTGGTTCCTGAAATTATTAGATATTATTACCAGGTAATAATCCATTGTTACCTGACTTTCCCATGCATTCTCACAGCAAAAGTGCCCCTAGGAGTGGAAGGTGATCGTCACGTTGGGTGTTCGTGCGGTCAAACCATTCCTTTCACCCCGTTCGCAATTCCGTTTGTTGCTAAGTCGAAATGGAAGGATGCCAAAAGAGGTAGGAGAGGTTTGAGGCAAGATCCTGGCAGAGGACGATGATGTGACACGTGGGGTATGCGACCTCTACCCGCCAGAACCCGTATTCTTAGGGCAGAATGGGGGTCTAACTTCATCTGGGAAACCTTCTTTTGAGCACGAATCCCGTTCGCTGGGCATACAGTCCGTTGCATGTGGCCTTTGATGATCGGCATTCGCTGGAACCCGACCGAAGCAGACAATAAGATCCCGTGTCATTTCACGTTCATCTGCACGCGGAATGTACGGCCTGCTTGTGATCTTCTGCCGGTTCTTCGGACTGTCTTCTGCAAGCACCATAGTCACGTCCTGCCTTTTTCACCGCGGCTTACCCACAACCGCTTTGATGAAGCGCTGGGACTTGCGGTGATTAAGTACATTATGGGGCGACATTAATACAATACCATTGCTTAAAAACACCTTGGCGTCACCGCTTGGCTTGCACTGCCAGGCCACCCAGTCTCTTGCCTGGCATGGATTCTGGTGTTGTTTTCGTGTTTCTTCTTCTTTGCGTTCGTCGCCATTGAGCATCGTCCGGGACCGTGATGTTTTCTGGGCGGGCGCCGGGTTTTCGCTCACAAACTCGCAGATTTTGAACTCGCATGTGAGTTTTGGGCTGAGTGCATAATCTGAGATTGGAGGAACAATCTGCAGATCTTCACCGAAAGCTGGATCTGAGATTTTCACCGAGAGCTAAATCAGATATTTTCACTGAGTACAAGTCTGAGATTTGGGTGTAGCTACTTTGATTTCTGGGTTCCCTCCATTTTCGCGGCTTCATTGCCAAGATCCTAGTCCGACTGAGTAGTCTTTCCGGAACCTCCCACTTCCTGGGGACTCTCTACAGGCGATTATTAGATTATTAGAAATTATTAGATTTTATTAGAAATTATTAGAAATTATTAGAAATTGTTACCAGGTAATAATAATTATTAGAAATTATTAGAAATTATTAGTTATTACCCATTATTAGATCTAATAATACGTAATAATCAGGCTAATAATATCTAATAAAATCTAATCGAATCTAACCCAACTCCGACCAACCGGACATATATGTCCGGTTTAATCTGGATTTTTCTGTAGGGGTGCTCAGGAGGCGCCAAAAAATTCTCAAAAATATGGAATTCACCCATTTCGAGCAAATCTTTTCATTGCCGCCCTCGAATGTCAAAAATTCGTCAGCAATGACGATTGAAACCAGGTGGCGAGATTGGGGAAACCCCCGGAAAACCGGCTTTTTCAATGCCTTGTCATCAACAGTCGAAACAATCCAGGAACTTGGGCAGTGAAAAGTACAAAATGTCTGGAAGGAAGCGGGCGGCCACGGATATGGAGAGTGTGGGGTCGACAGAAGAAGAGGACAACGAGGAAGCAGAAGAGGTGGAAGAGGAAGAGGACGAGGAAGAAGAAGAGGATGAAGAAGAGGAAGAGGATGACGATGACGACAACAACAGGTCGGGAAGGACAGTGCGCGAACAAGTGCATCATCTCGACGCCACCGCGCTTGGGCGGGTGACAGTGGTCGACTCTTGCGGGAACTGGGACAGGCAACGGTCGCGACGTGAGTTCGGCGGTATCCGGGGTGTGACACTGCAGCTGCGTGACGAGCAGAGCGGGGTGGAGTGCGGGTACATCGCACTCATGCGAGCGATGGAGGGAAGTTTTGCGATGCCATCGGCATTGAACATTCTCAGCTTCGCCCGCGAACATTTCGACGTGCGTTGCAGGAGTGTGGCACGCTTACCGGAGCTGGACACTTATCAGGTATCGAGCTTCTGCCTCCAACACGGTATCGGATTCCAGCCCAATCCGGAGACAGTGTACACAGCGCTGTACAACTGGGCCGTGCTGAGAGGAACCGGCTCAGTCGAGCGAGGCGAAGACCGACCCCACCCGGCCAACGTCGTGTTCCTGGCCAACCCGCGGGTTCAGAGCGGTGATCTCGGCCACTTTATGAACATTTTTTTTGGCGAGCCACCAAAAGAACAGGCGCCGAAGTCCTCCGCAAAGCCTGCACCGAAGCGCCCCGGCCGGCCACCAAAAGAACAGGCGCCGAAGCCCTCCGCAAAGCCTGCACCGAAGCGCCCCGGCCGACCACGAAAAGGACCGGCACAGAAGCCCCCCGCAAACCCAGCACCGCGAGGCCGCCCACCGAATACTGAGAGCGCTGCGGTCAAGGCAGCAGGTGCAGCGATCAAGTCCTTGTCGTGGAGCAGCAAAGTCGAGCCCAACCTCGAATTCCCTTTCAACGCCAAGAAGACCGGACCGAATCCGTCCTACGACCTTGATGAGGATTCCTCCCCCACTGACATCTTCAGATGCATGTTCACCGACCTGGTGGTCACCCAGATCATTGGGCACATGAGTGTGTATGCTGCAGGGAAAGAGGGTATCTCGTACGAAGCACCCGATATTGCGGAATTTCTTCGCTGGTGTGCTGTCACATACGCGATGGGGTTGTCCGTGAAACAGGATCTCTACTCGTACTGGTCCGTGGACCCTATCGAACAATGCGCGTTTTTTTCTGAAACCATGTCCAGGAAAAGGTGGCACGATATTCACAGGACGCTGCACTTCACAGACCCCCTCAGTGGAAAGAAGGAACACCCGGACCGACTCATCAAGATAAGAGATATTTTCCAGCTTGTGTCTCTCCAATGGCGGGATGTCTATGCTCCCGATAAAGAACTTAGCTTTGATGAGTCGATCATCAAGTACAAAGGTCGTGTCAGCTTCAAGCAATACATGCCCATGAAACGGCATCGATTCGGTTTGAAGTGTTTTGTTCTGGCTGAGTCACAGACTGGTTACACATTGGTATCGTCAGTGTATACCGGTAAGATTGACACGGATACTAACCCTGGCCCCGTGAACGTTGGTGAGCGTGAACTTCTTGCAGCTGCGGCTCTGTATGCATACTCAGGAAGGCACATGTACATGGACAACTACTACACAAGCATTCCCCTCATGCTAAAATTATACACCTTGGGATTCCACGCGGCCGGAACTGTCCGCAAAAATCGGAACGGGATCCCACTTTTTAGCAAGTCCCAAAAGAAGCGCGGCCGCCCATCCCAAGCGGATAAGGCTGCGGCCCCGAAACGCGGCCATTGCCAGTATCGCCAAAGTTCGCCGATCACGTTCTTGGAGTGGGTTGACAAGCGTGAAGTCCGCATGTTGTCAACACTCCCCATTGGAACAACAATGACCGAGCTTGAGCGTCGCTGCAAGGGGGGAAAGCGGTTGAAGGTCAGTAAGCCAGACATCGTGGTTGCTTACAACAAACACATGGGGGGGGTAGATCGCTGCGACCAGTACCTTGCCCGGGCGACACGATTCATGCAGGGCAAACGATGGTATATGAAAGTCTTCTTTTATTTGCTCGAAGTGTCTGCGTTGAACAGTTTTATCTTGTACAAGCGTCTTGGTAAGAATCGCGGGTCCTTACCCTTCAAGGACTTCAGAAAAGAGCTCATCCGCGGGTTACTTGCTGACAACCGCAGTACTGAGGACTTCAGCCCCGGAACGCGCACACCTCGGGCTAGCGACCACCCGTCGCGCCTGGATGGCAAGTTCCATGCCATTCTGGAAACAGACACCCGCGTTGCGTGCAAATGCCATGTTCGTTTGGTCAAGACGAAATATGTCTGCAAAACATGTGGCGTGGCTCTGTGTCCCGCTCCGTGTTTTACCCGGTTTCACACCCTCAAGAACCACCATTACTACGAGCCGGAAACTCCTGGGACCCAGCGCTTGAAGAAACGAGGCGGCCGCCCTTGCAAGCAGGGGCGCCCTCCCACACTCAAAGGAGTGCGTCTGACGTATACCGAGTCTACTGATGAAAGTGACTGCAGTGGCCAGTAGTTGCGTGAACTGCCCACCTGCCCCGTACCTCAATTTCCTGCGTCTTGCCCGTTATCTCGCCATCACTCCAACCCCCTACCCCCGGAACGCACGCAAAATGACGTCTGCCGCCTTTCTTCTTCTCTTTTGCTCAAGCCCAACCTAAGAAGGAAATCTAAAACACGCGAGAAAACAAAAGATCAAGGTTGCGGTGAAACGTTGTCGACGAATTAGAGACGGTCATAAGCGAGAAGACGATGACAGACTAGTGCAACATCATGTCAAAATTTCGCCTTCCAAGGGCGGCAATGGAAAGATATGCTTCGAAATCGCAAAATTCCAGCCCCAGAATGCCCAAAAGAGCGAAGGCACTCTATAAAAATGAAAAATAGGAAAAAGTGGAAATTAACCTGTAGGTGCTTGGTCGGAGTTGGGTTAAACTGGATATGCAGCAACAATCTGTGACGATAGACTGCACAAGCCGCTGCAGACTACCTCTTTGCACGCGTCGTGTCATGCTTCGGTCGCTTCTTGCCCCGCGTACTGTTTGTCTACGGTGCGCGCTTCACGTCCGCTGTTGTCTGACGAGCCCGAGGAATCACCAGACGATTCGGCGCACTTCCTTTTCTCCCTCGCGGGTAGTGACCCGCGCCGAGGTCTCGATTCCTCCATGTTCCTTGCCTTAGGAGTGAACCAACACTTTGCAACTTACAACTTGCGGAAGGGACAGAATCCACCGCAACTACGACGTCACCCCGCAAACCCGCAAAACCCGCCAATCCGGGTACCTGGGGTAGTGTATGCGTATTTGGCCTCCGTTGCTGGCGAATATTTCCATCGTAAACTGCAAGAGTGGTCCCAATCTGGAAAAGCCGACGGGAAAAAAAAGAAAATAAATGGCACTACGCCTCCCAGGCCCCGGCAGAGGTGGCCAATGTGCAATCCGAGGGCCAGCATTGTCGTGAAGATACGTCGCATCGCGTTGCGTTGAGGCCCATTCCTGAGTGAGGATGCAAAAAGCCGTTATCGGTCCAAATTTAGAAAATGGGCCGGAGACGAAGCTAATGCCCTGGCCCAATAGAAAATGAAAAATGTCCGCGACTCCCTTGTAGCAGCGGTGTGTGGATGAAACAGGTGAGACTGCCGACAGCGCTGTGAGTCTGGTACGATGGTCGGGCGGTGACAGCTCGTTGGGAGTTGGCGTCTACATCGTCTTCACCTATCTCCACAAGTGGGGTGTCCTCCGTGGGGGTCTCGCACCGAGGGATCGTTACTGGAGAGCAAGCTTCTACTCTTATGTCCCACACGACTTCTGTTCTGCTGAGTTTGCCTCAGGACAGAACTGCCAGCAAGTCAGGCCGCGCTGACAGCTTCTGCCCTATCAGCTTTTGACGGTAGTGTAGTGGACTACCGTGGCTGTAACGGGTAACGGGGAATTAGGGTTCGATTCCGGAGAGGGAGCCTGAAAAACGGCTACCACGTCTAAGGATGGCAGCAGGTACGCAAACTGCCCAATAGCAACACTGCTGAGGCAGCGAAGAGAAATTGTTGCGATCGGGCCCGAAAAATGAGAATCCACATAAGTGGGCAGGGCGAGGATTACTATCAGAAGAATTGTCGAGCGGTCCTCCAAGCGAAGTTCCACTTCGTATCAGCCACTACGCTTTACCTGCCGACACCGCGTCCGGAAAATGGACATTATATTGATGCGCATCGCATTAAGTCAAGCCTCACGCGACCTCATATCAACGGAGAAAAAATAGTGCTGCATTACGTGAAAGTGAATGTGCCCCACTTAATAATGTCTCCTGGTTAGGTGTACTCGCAAAGGAAAACCAGCGCAAGGGTCAGCAACTAACAACAAGTTTCGCATCGTCGCACGTGAAGAGCGATATGCAAATGAACGCCATGGCAAGCGTCGTCTGGTTGGCCGCTCTGATCGCTGTCGCGCAGGTGTGTTGAAAACAAAATATTAGTCAGTACGTGCCCGAGCCCAGCCCCAGAAGCTGGGAGGTAATAAGGCGAGGGTCACCCGCTTTTTGGGTGCCCGCTACTAGTGGCTTGACAAGCACAAAAATTTCGGCCCGATTTGATTCAATCCCTTTTCGCAGGCAACCGCGGCGCCAGACGCAGCTGCATCCGAATCAGGGCGGACGGGAGTACCGATGCCATCCACTACGTCAATGCCCCCTACACACACACCACTCTCAACATCCCCTCGAACAGACGCATCTTCTGCTCCTGCGGGGCCCTCAGTATCTCCGCAAACGATGGCCCCAATGCCACCAATGCCATCAAACCCACCACTCTCAGCATCCCCTCGAACAGACATAACTTCTGCTCCCGCAGGTCCCTCAGTATCTCCGCGAACGATGGTCCCAATGCCACCACACCCACCACTTTCAGCATCCCCTCGAACAGACGCATCTTCTGCTCCTGCGGGGCCCTCAGTATCTCCGCGAACGATGGCCCCAATGCCACCAATGCCATCAAACCCACCACTCTCAGCATCCCCTCGAACGGACGCAACCTCTGCTCCCTCAGGTCCCTCAGTAGCCCCAATGCCACCAATGCCATCGCACCCACCACTCTCAGCAGCCCCTCGAACAGACGCATCTTCTGCACCCGCAGGTCCCTCAGTATCTCCGCGAACGATGGCCCCAAAGCCACCAATGCCATCGCACCCACCACTCTCAGCATCCCCTAGAACGGACGCGTCCTTTGCTCCCTCAGGTCCCTCAGTAGTCCCAATGCCAATGCCATCGCACCCACCACTTTCAGCATCCCCTCGAACGGACGCATCCTTTGCTCCCTCAGGTCCCTCAGTAGTCCCAATGCCACCAATGCCATCGCACCCACCACTTTCAGCATCCCCTCGAACGGACGCATCCTTTGCTCCCTCAGGTCCCTCAGTAGTCCCAATGCCAATGCCATCGCACCCACCACTCTCAGCATCCCCTCGAACGGACGCATCCTTTGCTCCCTTGCCATCGCACCCACCACTCTCAGCATCCCCTCGAACGGACGCATCCTTTGCTCCCTCAGGTCCCTCAGTAGCCCCAATGCCACCAATGCCATCGCACCCATCCTTTGCTCCCTCAGGTCCCTCAGTAGTCCCAATGCCACCAATGCCATCGCACCCATCCTTTGCTCCCTCAGGTCCCTCAGTAGTCCCAATGCCACCAATGCCATCGCACCCACCACTCTCAGCATCCCCTCGAACGGACGCATCCTTTGCTCCCTCAGGTCCCTCAGTAGCCCCAATGCCACCAATGCCATCGCACCCATCCTTTGCTCCCTCAGGTCCCTCAGTAGTCCCAATGCCACCAATGCCATCGCACCCACCACTCTCAGCATCCCCTCGAACGGACGCATCCTTTGCTCCCTCAGGTCCCTCAGTAGCCCCAATGCCACCAATGCCATCGCACCCATCCTTTGCTCCCTCAGGTCCCTCAGTAGTCCCAATGCCACCAATGCCATCGCACCCACCACTCTCAGCATCCCCTCGAACGGACGCATCCTTTGCTCCCTCAGGTCCCTCAGTAGCCCCAATGCCACCAATGCCATCGCACCCATCCTTTGCTCCCTCAGGTCCCTCAGTAGTCCCAATGCCACCAATGCCATCGCACCCACCACTCTCAGCATCCCCTCGAACGGACGCATCCTTTGCTCCCTCAGGTCCCTCAGTAGCCCCAATGCCACCAATGCCATCGCACCCATCCTTTGCTCCCTCAGGTCCCTCAGTAGTCCCAATGCCACCAATGCCATCGCACCCACCACTCTCAGCATCCCCTCGAACGGACGCATCCTTTGCTCCCTCAGGTCCCTCAGTAGCCCCAATGCCACCAATGCCATCGCACCCATCCTTTGCTCCCTCAGGTCCCTCAGTAGTCCCAATGCCACCAATGCCATCGCACCCACCACTCTCAGCATCCCCTCGAACGGACGCATCCTTTGCTCCCTCAGGTCCCTCAGTAGCCCCAATGCCACCAATGCCATCGCACCCATCCTTTGCTCCCTCAGGTCCCTCAGTAGTCCCAATGCCACCAATGCCATCGCACCCACCACTCTCAGCATCCCCTCGAACGGACGCATCCTTTGCTCCCTCAGGTCCCTCAGTAGCCCCAATGCCACCAATGCCATCGCACCCATCCTTTGCTCCCTCAGGTCCCTCAGTAGTCCCAATGCCAATGCCATCGCACCCACCACTCTCAGCATCCCCTCGAACGGACGCATCCTTTGCTCCCACAGTGTCTCCGCGGACGCCACCTAATTCGGCTGAACATTGTTATGATTTGATAATCGCCCCGTTTTGCCCTTCCGGATTCGAGCTTGCAGCGGACGACAAGCTGAACGCGTGCCGACAAGTACTGTGCGACACGAAGATGACGTTTGGAGTCGAAGTCAGCGGGAAAAACGCGAGGATGAAGTTGGAAGACAACGAAGATGGTTGCCGCCTTGTCCCAACGGCTGCTGTGGTACCGAATGTTGTTTGCATACCACACGCATTTGCACCTGCTGCCAAGCAGAAAGATGGAGGAAGTAGACCCAGCAGCATGCTGCTCATTATCGCCATATTTGCGTTGCTGGTCGCTTTGATTGTCGGCATTGGGAGTGCCTGCGTATGACAATTTGTCTTCTTCTTTTAGCATGCAGTTCTTCTTTTAGCACGCAGGTTTAGATTTGGATTCCAATTGTATTCCACCTGAACCCGTTTAGCATTTCCACTTCAGAGAAGAACACAAGTGTTCCATTTATGTATAATTATTCACTGCAGGGGACGGATGGTCGCAAGAAGAAGAGCGAACTCTTGAAACTGATCAAGGCAGGGATTCCCAGTACTGCATATTCCACTTATCCACTCGCAGCATACTATTTGGTGGTCCTCCCGTAAGGAATTTCCAGTACTGCCTCAATGTTTACACTTATCCACGCATAGCATAGTATGCGGTGGTCCTCCCGTAGCATGTCCAAGCGTACTGGATCACTGTCATGTGCACACTTGTCATTACAGCTCGGCTACTAGAGGCCCCAACCAGTTGGAGCTTGTCTCCCCAGCAGCCTAGAAAGAAGAAGAAAAAGGCCGCACCTGGTCCAGGAACGTGACGGTCAACCACAGCTTGCAAAGCTTGAGTCAGAGGCAGCACAGTGCCACAACCCCGTCCGCTCTGCCCTGCGGCTGACCGTCTCGACGAGCTTGTGTTCAGCGCGAGCGCCAAGCCCCAAGGTGCGCCAAGCCTTGATGCTTTAGTTTGGGAAATCGGTAGCCACTTGACCGGTGGGCCCGTGGCTCTGCAGTACCGCCGATCACGTGAAGCTTGGCTCCCGTGTAGCACGCTTTCCCTGGTACCTTCCCCAGCAACCTAAAAAAAGAAAAGTCAGGCACGCAACCCCGGTGGACATAGCCAAGAGTCGGAGTTAAGCGTCGAAACTCTCGGGCATTTACCGCCGCAGCAGAACGACCACACCCTACCCAATCCCACACACCCCCTAACGCGTTAGGGGGTCTCACAGCGTTTCACAACAGAGTGCATGACGGAGCACCCGAAACGAGCAGCGCCTTTTCACTGTTTTCAAACCCCTTCAACTCTCCCTACTCAAGCCTCTGCGGTCTACCGGAGACCTTTAAATACCGACAGGGGATTTGTGTACGTTGCAGATTTAGACCAACGGTATAAATCTTCAAACCGGGGTTGACCGGCAATGTTTTTCCTGTGTGGCTAAAATCACTATTTTCTATAATATAGGTGGAGACGATGCCAAAAAGGGGGGGGGGGGGGGGGGTTTGGGCAGATGTTTTCTGGTATAGTCAGATACTGGGCATGTGGGGTATAGGACCCATACCCCCCCAGAAACCATGTTTTCGGGCCGATTTTGGGGTTCAATGCCCTCGGAGAACCTTTTTCTGAGCGCAAAACTCAGTTGTTGTGGACTTTGAGGCCCCAGGTAGGGTTACGACTGCACAATGGCTACGGCGGCAGCACCCATCCAGAACAGGAACTTAACTCTGTTCTCAGAATGCGTGACTCGTAAATGCGTTTCGTTCGAAGAATTGGCTCAAAAATTTGCAAGGCAAGACGCACACGAAGTACGATAGGTCACAGGGCTCCATGCGGAGACACTTTAGAGCGACGAGAGCCTTTCTGATGAAAGCTGCAGGAGTTGACCCGATTGCGCCCGGGGTCTCTGTACAGAGGGCGACCGACAAAGGTGACCCATGAGGCAGCAGGCATTCGACGATCTCGTGGAGGCAACCACCGACGTCGTGGGTCACGGAAACACTGTCGTGCACAAGACGTTCGTCGCACAAATCCTTCTAGCACAGGCTGGTGGACGAAGAAGGCCAACTAACGGCAAAGGTGTCGTACACCACGTACCGCCAGCTACGTGGTGCCCGGTTCGAACACCTGGCCGGACGTGTGCGACACCTGCAGAAGGGAACACGATTAACCATCGCCTTCGTGAGGTTACCAGCAGCAAACTCACTTCTTTCGATCCGACAAGCCGATTTCTGCCAATAAAAGTTGCCAATACTGCCAGAAGAACCTGGGGTCAGCTTTTTTAACAACCAGGGGCCTCGCCTCCTTGATGATTGATTTGCGTTGGACGACAGGTGACTCGATCCAACTTGGGGAACTGTTTTAGCTGGTGTACAGTGGGTTTCACACTGGATTTGCGGGTGTCACACTGGATTCCGCACTGGATTTTTGGATGTCAGTGGATTTCACGCTGGATTTGCGGGTGTGGCACACTGGATCTAGCAGGTGTGCCCACGCCCGACACTTTGGCCGCACAGTTAACACCCCCACACGATGCTGGAGTGCACCGTGCGGGGCCTCGAAACCCACAGAAACAGAGTTTTGCGCTCAGAAAAAGGTTCTCCGAGGGCATTTGGCCCCAAAACCGGCCCGAAAAAATGGTTTCTGGGGGGATATGGGTCCCATACCCCACATGCCCAGTATCTTACTATGCCATAAAACATCTGCCCAAACCCCCCCCCCCCCCCCCCTTTTGGCATCGTACCATATATTTTCCTCGGGGAAATAACTCTCCCGAGCCGGGAGGCGAGGGAGAAAAAAACCACTGAGGGGGAAAAAATGGCCCGAGGGCCACTGTCCCGGTATTTCCCCGAGGGATGGTATTTTTTTACCGGCTGGCGGACTTTTATTCCCGAGTAGTAGTAAGAATGACGGCTGCCTGTTTCATCCGTTGGTCGCGCCTTGCCGGCATCAACAGACGCCTCCATGAAGCCCTGAATGTCGTCAGGAGAGAAGGTGTTCGCGGTCTTCTTCTTGTGGCCAGTTTGCCACTTTTTCAGCAGGATCGGGATCTTGGGAACTCGTTGCGAAGATTGATGTTCCACTCCGATGCAAGGCAGCTGGTCAGCATTGACTGGTACGACCACAAGGTGCTGGCCGCAAACCCATCCTCTTTCTTGTTTTCTGAAGTATCCCATCAAGTCCTTCTCCGTGGGGCGACGGGTCCTCTTTCCATTCTTGAATCTCCGGATCCCACAGTGCGCAAGGAAGCTGTCAAACACCCATGTGTAGCGCTCCTTGCTAGCCTCCGGCAACAGCTCTTTGAAGGGTTCTGGAAACTCGCTTCGTGCTCGCTTCGGCATTTTGTTGTTTTTTTCGTCCTGAAGATGGGTTTTAGGGGTGGTTCTGCCTGGGGTTTCTCCTCCCAGGGTCTCATGCTATTGTACTTAGTCAGATTTAGAGTTCCAGGGAAAAAAATTCCCTTATTTCCCTGCATCCTTGCTGTACGAGGAACGAAACGTCCGCCAGCCGGTAAAAATATATATTTTCCTCGGGGAAATAACAGGGCTTTTTTCCCCCGAAGTGGTTTTTTCTCCCGAGCCGGGAGGCGAGGGAGAAAAAACCACTGAGGGGGAAAAAATGGCCCGAGGGATGTTTTTCTCCCGAGCCGGGAGGCGAGGGAGAAAAACATCCCGAGGGCCACTGCCCCAGTATTTCCCCGAGGAATGGTATTTTTTTACCGGCTGGCGGACTTTTATTCCCGAGAACGCGTGCTGTTCATGACCTGGCTCGTGATGCGCTTCGCTGTGCTACCTTGAACGTGTTTCTGTGCTGTGTATGTCAGGGTGAACGGTGAAGAAATCGAAATAAGTGCATAGTTCTGTTAGAAGAAAATGATGACGTTCTTCAAATGATAGCATTCAGCGGAGAAGACAAACAGGCTCAGCAGAGCGGAAGCTCACTATTCTTATCGTTCTTGACCTCGACAACAATTCTTACAGTCACATTGACATCATTCTTGTTCTCGCTCACTTCTTTTGTAGACTTATTTGTGTCAGACACAGAGGGCTCGCTTTTGACAGTGGTTTGCGTGGGGGCCTGAGCAACAACTGCACCCTGTGTTGGATGAATCATGTTTGCCATTGCGGTAACCGAGCGGTCTGTCTGGTCGATGTACCTTGCCGCGGTCTTTTCACACTTCCATCCAAAGTGTGTTTTCAACTGTTCCACAGATTTGTTGTTTTTTTTTCGTCCTGAAGATAGGTTTTAGTGGTGGTTCTGCTTGGGTTTGCTCCTCCCAGGGTCTCCTGCTATTGTACTTAGTCAGATTTTGAGTTCCAGGGAAAAAAATTCCCTTATTTCCCTGGTAGGGAAATAACGGACCTTATTTCCCTGCAACTTTGCTGTACGAGGGAAGAAAAGTCCGCCAGCCGGTAAAAAGTATTTTTCACAAGATTCGTGCATATCGCCAAGACTTGTGGAGCTGGAGCTGGGCAAGGAGCTCTTGACACGACGCTTTGTCGGAATCCACACTTGCTTTTGTCACCTATTGTGCAGTTTTTTGCCACAGGAGTGCACCAGCAGTTGGCGGGAAACTTTTACTTTTTGGCGGGAAATCGTACTTTTTGGCGGGACGTAAAGTAACTTTATTTCCCGCAAACCGTTTTTTACCGTCCCGGGAACTATGGATCGATACATCGGGAGGAGGAAGAAGAAGAAAAATAAAAAACGAAAAAGAAAAACGCCGCACCTGGTCCAGGAACGTGACGGTCAACCACAGCTTGCAAAGCATGAGTCGGAGGCAGCACAGTGCCACAACCCCGTCCGCTCTGCCCTGCGGCTGACCGTCTCGACGAGTTTGTGTTTCAGCGCGAGCGCCAAGCCCCGGTGCGCCAAGCCTTGATGCTTTAGCCACTCCCGTGGTTCTGCAGCACCGCCGAACACGTGAAGCTTGGCTTCCGTGTAGCAGGCTTTCCCTCTGGTACCATGACCGGGGTCCGCTCGTGGCTCGGGGTTGCAAACCCCCCCTCGGGCCTCCCTCGGGACTAAAACCGACACCTCGACAAAATAAACGGAAATTATCTTGCCGAATAAATGATTTTATTGGGAAAACTAAATTCCCGAGGGTGGAAACAAAACATCGTTGCTTGGACGGCGTGAAATTTTGATAAGTCGCGGGGAGTTGATGTGGTGTTAGTTTGCAACGCGAGTGCTCGGCCGCTTGCACATGCACAGCAGGCGATCAGCAGATGAACTCAGACAGCTGGAATCCAGTGTGCTCAGGCAGACCCACAGATGTTCTTGCAACGAGACTCAAGCACACTGAATCGGTACAAGTTTTCTACGCACTTGGACCTGGAATTCAGCATGGGTGAGTTCGCTGGCGGTGAACTTCATCTGACACTTACTGGGCTGGAGCGTTCACGGGAGGGGTTTTCTTCACAGGCCTTTGAGCACCGAGGATGAGACACCAATGAATTCGGCTCAAAACGAGCTCAAAACACGAAAAAAAATTTTGCGAGGGGTCTCCCCTACAGATTTCTCTGTATAACCCCCACGCAAAAATAAACGTTTATTTTTTTCGCGATACAAAATAAATTTCGTTTATTTTTTTCACCTGAAAATGGCTGGCGGCACAAAATAAATGCTGCCACACGAAATAAATTCCAAAAATAAACTCGTTTATTTTTCCGGCCTGTGTAAACACAATGGAATCCTGCCAAAAATAAACGAAATTTATCGTCACGCTCCGCAAGCAATTTCCACCAGAGAGGGAATTTATTTTTCCCAATAAATGCTTATTATTCGGCCGAATAAATATCGTTTATTTCACCGAGGGGTCGTTTTTAGTCCCGAGGGAGGGTTTTCAACCCCGAGCCCCGAGCGAAAAGTAAGAACACGTCTTTGTAACTGATAGCACTAACGCAAGGGAATGTTGAGTGACTTGAATTTTTCTTTGAACCAACCACACCCTGAAGGCTGTGTGAAGTTCTCTAATCGACTTTCGTGGTGTATCAACTCCCTCAGTGAAACTGCGATATTTACACTGGCGCTGGATGGGCAGACCCATGTGATACAAGCTGCGGAGGTGTGTCAGCTCCGCCCCGAGCCACCGAAACGAAAGCGCCGGCCAAAGCGCCTCAGAACCACCCCCCACAAACGGCCAATCTGCAAACCCCTGGAACCTCTGAACTGATACCCTGCTTCTATCAGCAAATAACGCTAGAAAAAAAAGCGCAGCTACCCATTGGTTCTACCGTACCTTATTACGTGCTTGAAGCTACCACATGGAATGTGAGATGCTCTAGGACTAGGGTCACCCATACCACAGAGCACAGTAGATTACCCGGCACACACACAGTGGATCTCGCGAAGGCGCTCGAAGTCTCCGTACAACTGCTTCGACGCGGATTTGATTAGCGCCGAAGACGTCGAAAAGCACAAAATGTACGACAACAGCCCCCAGAAGGTGGTTGACAATCCGACCTTCACGCGGCCAATGTAATTCCGCCAGTTGGCGCTGGGCCCGCTGGCCGTGGCGGGTTTACAAGGCGAGTTGCTTGCCGGATGGATGCGGGCAAGCATTGCCGCACTGTGGCTGGTCTTTGTAAGGGCTGCCTTGATGTAACTTTGATCAAACTCGCACTAAGCTGAAACTATCGTAGGCTATCACAGGAATTTATGGTGGCACGACGACACGGTACGATCAAAGAGGTAGTCACCTAGTGACTAATGCAGGCCATCGCTACAGATATTCTGCATTTTAATGTCAACAATTACTCTATCAGCAGTCTATCAGCAGTCTATCAGCAGTCTATCAGCAGTTTATCGGAAGTCTATCGGCGGGGGTTGGATCTATCCCGATAGCCAGTTTTCTGCTCGAAGGGTTGTGGGTAGAAGTAGTTCCAATAAATAGTTTTCAACCAAACACATGCGGCGTGAGCTCGCTTGCCTCGCATGCACAAGCCAAACGTCCAGGCACCGCCATTCAAAGAAAATAAGCAATCACAGCGGATGCCCCCTTCAGCTGCGCGTGTCTCTGCTGGCTCTGAGCTTCTTCGCTCCTGCTTTCGCGGAAGAACGAAGCTCACGCCCAGCTTCTGCACTCATGCAAGCGCACGGACGTGTGGATTTCCACACGTTAAGTGTTTCGGGATTTTTTTCTTAGCCACACGCGACGTGTGAGGAAGCTGAACCGCCTGAGTAGGACCTTCTGATCAGGATCATTTGCCAATTTGCCACCTGACACCACGTCCAGGATTTGGGCTCAGGGTAGTGCGGTCAACGAAATCTCTCGTTTCCCTTTTCTACTTTCTCCTACTCTCGCGGTGTACGGTTTCCCACGTGTGCTTCCACGTGTGGACCTACAGGTAGGTCCACATGCAGGGGAGTCTAGGCCCGGTCGGTCTGACAAGTCGCCAAGGCCGCACAGCCAAGTGTCGGCGACACTTGGCGGTAGTGAGCGTAAGCCCTGGTCAACAGCGAGCTGCCACACCGAATGGGCGTAGTATACCTGCACCAGCGTTGCGATGATCTGCCAGCATGATGGCAAAGTCTCTTTTTTTCTTTTTTTGTATAAGCACCTGCTTTGTAGGAAATGCTTGAGGGTCTCGGAGACTGCCAGTCGCGATAGATCAAAGGAGGTAAATGTGCTGTAGCCACACGAAACACAGGTAAATCTGGGTTTAGTGGCGGGCGTAAGCGTTCAACAAGCGCTAGCTTGGAAGGAAATGCTCGACGATGCTGCCAGACAAAGAACAGAAGGGATTCCCAAGTGCTGCAACTACCGAACCACGTGTTGAACGGACGTGAGGTTATGCGGATCTACCCCTACACGACTAAGCACACAAACACAACGGGTCAAAGTCCTGAGTGAGAAAACAACACACGGATGGTGTAAGCGAAGAACAAGATTGTGTTTGCATTGTATTTGCCCCTCTACCTCTATAGCGAAGAACAAATCAGATTGTGTTTGCATTGTATTTGCCCCTCTACCTTTATATGTCCTCCCTTCCATTCCGAGTCAAAGCAGCTACGTCGAGTATTTTCGTGTATCACAAACCGGATCGCCCCTTGGATTCTAGTTTTCCAGGCGCCGAGCCGTTGCATAAGAGTCTGCGACATAACAAGACATGCTTCCCCTCCTTTTTTTTTTGTCGTATAAGATCTTAGAAGATTAATACTATTCCGACGAGAACGAACACTTGCACAAAGGTTATTACCCCGTAGCTCCCGAGAAAAACACAGTAATTTACCCCTCGCTTGTAGTGCGCACAAGCAAAAGACAGCGCCGAACTAAATTTTTCTTTTACCAAAACATGAAATGTTGAAGGAAATGAGAAGCCCGTCGCAGCAAACCCGTGGCGTTTTTACTTGCGTCCTGGATCCAGCTTTACATAAAAAAACGAACAGGCACTGCGTTCAACGAAAACAACTTTCTCTTCCCATCATCATCATCATCATCATCATCATCATCATCATCATCATCATCATCATCATCATCATCATCATCATCATCATCATCATCATCATCATCATCATCATCATCATCATCATCATCATCATTAGTTTTTGTATTAGCCGCGGTTGTGCGGGTGACGAGCTCTTTTTTTCAAAAACGATTTTTCGATGAAGCTTGACGCCAGCATCAAACATGCATAGAACGAGGGGCAGTGTTCTGCTCTAAACATAAACAACACGCATGCGCGTGGGGCCCAAGACTAAATTTAAAGCGAATTTCTTCTTGGTGTT
Organism: Diplonema papillatum; assembly: GCA_030068145.1. NCBI lineage: Eukaryota > Euglenozoa > Diplonemea > Diplonemida > Diplonemidae > Diplonema > Diplonema papillatum. Next base: position 38,774 of record JAPJBO010001013.1, read on the forward strand.
GGTCGCAACACTTACAAACTTGGCTAGCCGTAGTTAAAGTGTGTAATCATGCCTACTACCCGCCTCACAGCCTCAATGGTCAACCGGAGACCCTAACACACCGAACCTTTAAACCACAATGAACGCTATAAAGCTACCAGGGTTTCCCTCGCGAACCGAAGTCACCTACGTATACAGAGGTACGATCTCCCCCCAGGGCTTTTGTTAATTCAAAAAATCCTTCTCCGACCAAAAGAAGTGGCTAGTTTCCCAGTTTGCGCTTCGCAGTTAGCGAAGCAGAAACAGCAGTCACTTTGCCAGCCCATTGACCTGGACACTTTCTTCCTGACCCATGTCCAATTGCTGCTGACACGGAAACCTTCTCCACTTCGGCCTTCCATGTTCTCCATTGAATACTCGCTACTACAACCAAGATCTGCACTCATCCACCCTCCATCGAGGCTCGCGCCAACGACTTCGCGGCGTGGACCACGCACTCCTACGCACGCCTGGCTTTGTGATACCAGTACGCACAACATCCATTTTCGGGACCGGTGCATTTCCTGAAGCTCAGAGGTACAGACGCGTGCTTCCTGAGGGAGTTTGCACTGGGTAGTGTATGGTGGTTGTGTGTACCCCACGAGTATGTGTAGCGGTAGATACCACCAGCTGCTACCTGCTCAGCATCCCTGATACCTACGAGGCTACCACAGCATACCACGATACCACGATAGGTGCTAGTGGATGGTGGGTTGTGTGTACACATCCACAATTATGGTGTAGCGGTGGATACCACCAGCTGCTACCTACTCAGCATCCCTGATACCTACGAGGTGATGATACCGAGGTGCTGTGGATACCACCACATACACCTACACCACGATAGGGGAGTGGGAGGTGCCTCACCAAACTTTTCGGGAGGCTCCTCAACTGGTCTTGGTCTCCTGCTTACTAATGCTGATGATGTTGTGCACGATCGGAAGTTCTACCACGTCATCCTCTCTCTGCATCGTCCTCGAGTCTCCTCGCCAGCTCGGTTTGGGCTTACGACAACACCAGTGGACTCGACAAAGTGCTGCTAGCACTTCCGAATACTGTGCCCGCACCCAGTCATACGGGTTGGTCATTTTTGCGCACGAAGGACAAAAGTGAAACAGACCGAAGCCACCGGAAGACGGGGGAACAAACATACAAAGGGTATCCTTGGGAACTATCATGGAACCAGAATGGCTTGGACGGTGACCCCATCCCCTGCACGTCCATCCCACCCCCTCCCCAAACATTAAACTAAGATTTTCCTCTACAGCACCAGAAAGCCGAAAAGCATCCATCGTCAAGAAAGTTGTCGACAACGAAAAGAAAAAAAGCGGAATCGAAAATGGAGCATGAACGCTGCATTCCCGCGAAGAAGATTTGATGCTAGCGTCAAACTTACATGAGAGGCAAGATTTTTCCTGAACACGAAACTAAGATCCCCCCCCCAAGAATCTCTTTTCCTCTCCAGCCTTGAGCAATACATTGCTTTCGACAGTGAAGGCGCCCTTCACCCTCAGCAGGCTTGCCCTGAACTTCTGTTTCGTCCTCCACATACATACACGCAAGCAAAGCATTCTTGCGTACTTGTTCGCTCAGAAAGTAGCTGCCTGCCTTTTTGCAAAGAAAGTGCAAGCAACAATATAACACCCGCAAATTCGCAAACCCGCATCGCTTCGAATGTACGAAGGAACACAACGCTTTGATCAAGGCTTTGGTTGAACTAAAACTTTTTTTGCTTGCATTCTTATGTGCTTGTGGAGCAGAAGCTCACGCCCAGCCTTCTACGGGCTCGAACACCGCCCCTTCCTCCCTCCTCCTTCGTTTCCCTCAAGGTCTGGCCTCTCTCCTGCCGGATCACATGCCCGTGCTCCACATGAAAGTCTCTCTAGCTCGAAACCCGAACAACAGCGAATATCAAAGAACTCACGTAAAAGGGCGGGCCCGAACGTGGCCCAATGACATATTCGTAGCCAGCTGCGCCGCGCTTTTTTCGGAGAGCATCCATGGGCCATGGGGTGCCCCTATAGTAGAACACGATGCATGAAAATGAGGCTCATACTGTAGGGAATAGTTGACTAGTCTTGAGTTTGTGTCTAACCACGATCGTGGGAGTCGGGGGAACTTCACATGCGAGAAAAAGCGCGGAATTCATGCATCTTTTCTCCAGATGGGACTAGCAGGTCGAAGCCCATATTCCAAGCCCTTCTGCACTATGACAGCACGCAGGACGGAAATCCACCTTCTGGTCTCTGTTTGCTGCTCAGCATGCCGTGGCGTGTGAGGCTGGGTTGGCGTGAGAGAAGGTGCAGTAGGGGCGGTCTGACAAGGTCCTGTTGACCCCAACTGCAGAACCCAAGGGATTAGTTTATTGCGTTTTCCCGACGATTTCTTTTCCCCGGTAAACGGGACCGGTGTGGAAGTCCCTCGTTTGTTTGTAAAGATTGCTCCGTCCTTCTCCCTGACTTGTTCCCGGAGTAGGATGGCACATACTACTACTACTACTACTACTACTACTACTACTACTACTACTACTACTACCACCCCGGTTTGCAACCCCGGTTTGCAGATTTAGACCGTTTGGTCTAAATCTGCAACGCAAAAGGCAAAACTCCAGCGCCCCCGGCGATGGGCTGACCCATGTGACACAAGCCGCGGTTACTTTTGGACAAGAATCCCGAAATAAAAGGGTTTTTAACTACAGGAGTTTCTGGTGAAAAACTTTTGATGCTCGTAAGGCCAGAGACACGGAGGCCACAGGACCCACAGGTGGGGTCTACAGCAAGGTGGCGAAGCACCAGCACGCCCACGAAGGTCGCATACCAGGATTACAGGCCATTACAAAAACCTCGGTTCAACGTGGGAAAAAAATCTTTCCGGCCACGCTGCAGACTTTGTGACCATGATTTTCCCGATTTTCGGGGATTAGAATAACCCCGCTGCTCCCTTTTCGACAAAATACCCAGAACGATGCGAAAGAAACGTTTTTGCCCAACTTTCTCTCTTTTTTTTCCCGCCCTCGCTTTCGGTTCTTTTTTTTTTCTTTTTTTCCCCCGCACCCGCTGTTTCACACATCAGCCTAACTTCCGGCAAACGGGACCCAAGGGCAACGATGCAAACGTTGCGGCGGGGGCCTCGTCCCAGCGCACTGAGCGCTGTGTTCGCCTCGCCGCCTCGTACTGCGGGAACACGTCCCCGCCCCAGTTCACGCTATCCCCGATCGCAGCACGCGGAAAGCTCGCCTCCTCCCCTCCAGCAAAGTGCGGCTGGGGCGCCAGCCCCTTTGAGATTTCGCAACTGGCGGTCTCCTCAAGTATTTCCTACGAAGCAGGTGCTTATACCAAATAAAAAAATCGAGATTTCCGACGATGCAACGATGGTTAGGCTGATGTGTACCGTCTTTATTTCTCCCCTCCCGCTCCGCCAAAAAGCCGTGATGCAGTTTAACACCAAAAACCGCAGCTGCAAAGACCACCCAGCAGACGAACTAACAGGTTCCAGCCATACCCACACCCCAGCCCGCCTTTACCGTCGACCGGAGCATAAATACACGGATCCTTGAAACTCTAAGCAGTCTAAAACAGCGTGTTCGGTAAAATGCATTGATGGCTGGAACTAGAAATTGGTAGTTGAAGCGAAGCGGAAAGTCTTCGGAGTCTGCTTCCACGGCCAGGTGGACTGGAGGCTGCGCTGCTTGCGTCTCAGTGCGCACGTTGAACTCAGCATCCAGGTTTGGTGGGCCTACAAACGCCAAATGCCAACCACCATCGGGTAGACTAGTTTGACACTTGCTCTATTTACAGGAAGCCCCTTGTTTCCGGCCCATTTGTCCCTTTGCTGCTCCCAGCTCATCCTCTTCCTCTCTTGGTTTGTTCCGACACACGGGCATCCCTGGGCCACTCTTGTACGCGCGCACAACGACACAGCTGCAGTTCTACTTGAGACATATCACCGCGGTGAAAAATCACAGGGGGTTAGTCCCTCAGGTCTCATGAGGCACAAAATTTTGACCCTGTATGGTACTGAGGGCGAGTGAAAGGCGAGTGAAGACGAGTCTGGGTGTGGCGTGACTCGCCCGCCACCTATGCGGTCCCCCCGGATTGTGTTGTGATTGCTCAGACACGGTTGTAGGGGCCTCTCCCCGTGACGGATTCTCCTGTGCTCTGGTAGCACGGGTGGTCCTGGCTGTGACGACGAATAGCCGCCTGACAAACCAGACTCACAGTGTCTGCAGACACTCAGGTTCTGCGCTGATGATGGTCCGCAGCAGCTATGCGTCTGTGGCTTAAAGAACCGAAACACAGACGGGACCAGTGCGGTGTTGAGCACATATCCATTTGAAGCTTGTTCTTGCAATCCCCCCCGGATTGCGTGTTTCAGACCCGAAAAAGGAGAACCCATGCGCAAGAAAAATAAGAACGAACCTGGACATATGACGAGAAAAGCAGCTTATTTTTTCGTCTAGATGTATATTCAACAAACTTCCTCCCCGTCTAGATGTATATTCAACAAACTTCCTCCCCGTCTAGATGTATATTCAACAAACTTCCTCCCCGTCTAGATGTATATTCAACAAACTTCCTCCCCGTCTAGATGTATATTCAACAAACTTCCTCCCCGTCTAGATGTATATTCAACAAACTTCCTCCCCGTCTAGATGTATATTCAACAAACTTCCTCCCCGTCTAGATGTATATTCAACAAACTTCCTCCCCGTCTAGATGTATATTCAACAAACTTCCTCCCCGTCTAGATGTATATTCAACAAACTTCCTCCCCGTCTAGATGTATATTCAACAAACTTCCTCCCCGTCTAGATGTATATTCAACAAACTTCCTCCCCGTCTAGATGTATATTCAACAAACTTCCTCCCCGTCTAGATGTATATTCAACAAACTTCCTCCCCGTCTAGATGTATATTCAACAAACTTCCTCCCCGTCTAGATGTATATTCAACAAACTTCCTCCCCGTCTAGATGTATATTCAACAAACTTCCTCCCCGTCTAGATGTATATTCAACAAACTTCCTCCCCGTCTAGATGTATATTCAACAAACTTCCTCCCCGTCTAGATGTATATTCAACAAACTTCCTCCCCGTCTAGATGTATATTCAACAAACTTCCTCCCCGTCTAGATGTATATTCAACAAACTTCCTCCCCGTCTAGATGTATATTCAACAAACTTCCTCCCCGTCTAGATGTATATTCAACAAACTTCCTCCCCGTCTAGATGTATATTCAACAAACTTCCTCCCCGTCTAGATGTATATTCAACAAACTTCCTCCCCGTCTAGATGTATATTCAACAAACTTCCTCCCCGTCTAGATGTATATTCAACAAACTTCCTCCCCGTCTAGATGTATATTCAACAAACTTCCTCCCCGTCTAGATGTATATTCAACAAACTTCCTCCCCGTCTAGATGTATATTCAACAAACTTCCTCCCCGTCTAGATGTATATTCAACAAACTTCCTCCCCGTCTAGATGTATATTCAACAAACTTCCTCCCCGTCTAGATGTATATTCAACAAACTTCCTCCCCGTCTAGATGTATATTCAACAAACTTCCTCCCCGTCTAGATGTATATTCAACAAACTTCCTCCCCGTCTAGATGTATATTCAACAAACTTCCTCCCCGTCTAGATGTATATTCAACAAACTTCCTCCCCGTCTAGATGTATATTCAACAAACTTCCTCCCCGTCTAGATGTATATTCAACAAACTTCCTCCCCGTCTAGATGTATATTCAACAAACTTCCTCCCCGTCTAGATGTATATTCAACAAACTTCCTCCCGATTAGGTAAGTTCGAAAGAAACGCAGCACAAGGGCCAGCTGCTCGCACGGGGAGAGCGAAATGCAAATGAACGCCATGTCAAGCGTCGTCTGGTTGGCCGCTCTGCTTGCTGTCGCGCAGGTGTGTTGACAGAATTGTTAGTCAGTACAGGATGAAGCCAGCCTCAGAAGCTGGGAGGTACAAAGTGAATGTCTCCCGTTTTTTTGCGGTCCACACTACCAGTGACTTGACGAACGCAAGAATTGAGAATTTGGGCCCAATTAATCAAACCGTTTTCGCAGGCAACCGCGGCACCAGACGTAGCTGCTTCCGGGCCAGGGCGGACGGGAGTACCGATGGCATCCGCTACATCAGTGCCTTCATCAACTCGACCGCACGGAACTTCTGCTCCAGTTCCGCTAACAACTGCGACCCCGATGACATCCCCTACATCAGTGCCTGTAGCAACTCGACCGCACGGTACTTATGTTCCCTCGATGACATCAGTGCCTACTTATGGTCCCTCAATGACATCAGTGCCTGCATCCTCCAGAACCCCATTGCCAGGGTCCGGAACTCCTGCTCCGCCTCGACCGACCGGAACTCCTGCTCCGCCTCTACCGACCGGAACTCCTGCTCCGCCGACCGGAACTCCTGCTCCGCCTCGACCGACCGGAACTCCTGCTCCGCCGACCGGAACTCCTGCTCCGCCGACCGGAACTCCTGTTCCGCCGACCGGAACTCCTGCTCCGCCGACCGGAACTCCTGCTCCGCCGACCGGAACTCCTGCTCCGCCGACCGGAACTCCTGCTCCGCCGACCGGAACTCCTGCTCCGCCGACCGGAACTCCTGTTCCGCCGACCGGAACTCCTGCTCCGCCGACCGGAACTCCTGCTCCGCCGACCGGAACTCCTGCTCCGCCGACCGGAACTCCTGCTCCGCCGACCGGAACTCCTGCTCCGCCGACCGGAACTCCTGCTCCGCCGACCGGAACTCCTGCTCCGCCGACCGGAACTCCTGCTCCGCCGACCGGAACTCCTGCTCCGCCGACCGGAACTCCTGCTCCGCCGACCGGAACTCCTGCTCCGCCGACCGGAACTCCTGCTCCGCCGACCGGAACTCCTGCTCCGCCGACCGGAACTCCTGCTCCGCCGACCGGAACTCCTGCTCCGCCGACCGGAACTCCTGCTCCGCCGACCGGAACTCCTGCTCCGCCGACCGGAACTCCTGCTCCGCCGACCGGAACTCCTGCTCCGCCGACCGGAACTCCTGCTCCGCCGACCGGAACTCCTGCTCCGCCGACCGGAACTCCTGCTCCGCCGACCGGAACTCCTGCTCCGCCGACCGGAACTCCTGCTCCGCCGACCGGAACTCCTGCTCCGCCGACCGGAACTCCTGCTCCGCCGACCGGAACTCCTGCTCCGCCGACCGGAACTCCTGCTCCGCCGACCGGAACTCCTGCTCCGCCGACCGGAACTCCTGCTCCGCCGACCGGAACTCCTGCTCCGCCGACCGGAACTCCTGCTCCGCCGACCGGAACTCCTGCTCCGCCGACCGGAACTCCTGCTCCGCCGACCGGAACTCCTGCTCCGCCGACCGGAACTCCTGCTCCGCCGACCGGAACTCCTGCTCCGCCGACCGGAACTCCTGCTCCGCCGACCGGAACTCCTGCTCCGCCGACCGGAACTCCTGCTCCGCCGACCGGAACTCCTGCTCCGCCGACCGGAACTCCTGCTCCGCCGACCGGAACTCCTGCTCCGCCGACCGGAACTCCTGCTCCGCCGACCGGAACTCCTGCTCCGCCGACCGGAACTCCTGCTCCGCCGACCGGAACTCCTGCTCCGCCGACCGGAACTCCTGCTCCGCCGACCGGAACTCCTGCTCCGCCGACCGGAACTCCTGCTCCGCCGACCGGAACTCCTGCTCCGCCGACCGGAACTCCTGCTCCGCCGACCGGAACTCCTGCTCCGCCGACCGGAACTCCTGCTCCGCCGACCGGAACTCCTGCTCCGCCTCGACCGACCGGAACTCCTGCTCCGCCGACCGGAACTCCTGCTCCGCCGACCGGAACTCCTGCTCCGCCGACCGGAACTCCTGCTCCGCCGACCGGAACTCCTGCTCCGCCGACCGGAACTCCTGCTCCGCCGACCGGAACTCCTGCTCCGCCGACCGGAACTCCTGCTCCGCCGACCGGAACTCCTGCTCCGCCGACCGGAACTCCTGCTCCGCCGACCGGAACTCCTGCTCCGCCGACCGGAACTCCTGCTCCGCCGACCGGAACTCCTGCTCCGCCGACCGGAACTCCTGTTCCGCCGACCGGAACTCCTGCTCCGCCGACCGGAACTCCTGCTCCGCCGACCGGAACTCCTGCTCCGCCGACCGGAACTCCTGCTCCGCCGACCGGAACTCCTGCTCCGCCGACCGGAACTCCTGCTCCGCCGACCGGAACTCCTGCTCCGCCGACCGGAACTCCTGTTCCGCCGACCGGAACTCCTGCTCCGCCGACCGGAACTCCTGTTCCGCCTCGACCGACCGGAACTCCTGCTCCGCCTCGACCGACCGGAACTCCTGCTCCGCCTCTACCGACCGGAACTCCTGTTCCGCCTCTACCGACCGGAACTCCTGCTCCGCCTCGACCGACCGGAACTCCTGCTCCGCCGACCGGAACTCCTGTTCCGCTTCGACCGACCGGAACTCCTGCTGCCCCCCCAAATCCGGCAGACCATTGCTCTTCTTTAATAGTCGCCTCGTCTTGCCCATCCGGATACGATCTCGCAATGAATGACAAGCTTTACGCGTGCGAACAAATTATGTGCTCCAAGATGCCGCCTGGGGACGCTGCAAGCGGGAGTGACGCACGAATGAAGTTTGAAAACAACGGCAATGGCTGCAGCCTTGTTCCGACGACTGTGGTGCTGTCGAAGGTTATTTGTATACCGCACGCATTTGCGCCGGCAGCCAATGATGATGAAGGAAGTGGGTCTAACCACTTGCTGCTCCTTATCGCCATCATTGTGCTGGTGGCCACATCGGTTGTCGGCATTGGGAGTGCCTGCGCGTGCGTATGCCAGCTTTTTTCGAGACTGGAGGTCCTATGCACATGCTATGTGAATAGCCTCTGTTCGAGCCAACCTCACTTTCCCAACCAAAACTACGCATTTCTTTCAACAATTATGAAAGTGTACTGTTTTTAGACCAGATAATAGTGCGGATGTTGTGATCCAGACCCCGGTAGAAAGTCGGTAAGAAGTCGCCAAAAACCCGGCAAGAAGCCGGCAGAAACCCGGCAGACCTCAGGGTGGGGTCCATTTTTTATTTTTACTTTTCTTCCAGGAACTCTCAGAACTACTCTGGGTTTCGAGGAGCATCCCAGGTGGCTTACAGTATTGGCTCCCCTCTCCCCGGGCCCAAGGCAAGAAGGTGGGACTTCAGCACCTCCGATTGTACAAAGAGAGGAACATGAGACGATGCCAAAAGGGGGAGGGCTTTCGGCAGAAATATTCTGGCAAGTACGATGCTGTGCATGTGGGGTGTGCGACATCTGAGGCGAAACCGGGTTCCATGCTCAGAAGAAGGGTAAGGGCCCCCCACTCAGCCTGAGAATACGGGTTCTGGAGGGTATATCATCACAATATCCCGCGGCGTTGACAGTTTGTGTCACTATACCCCAAACCCATTATTGGTCGAGAAATGTTTGATGCGACATTATTCCTGACTTTTTGGAGAATGGATTCGGACGTTTTTGGGTCAGATCGTCGGCGACGTCAGCGACACAGAAGTTTCTGTGAACAGGCGAGGTGCGGCCATAACTGACTCTTTTGTCAGCCTCAACCGATGTTTCGACAACACGCATTCCCGTGTCACGTGGTTTCTGTTGACCTGCGGGCCGGCAGCTCTATAAAGGGGAGGCTCCTGGACCCCGAAAGCTGCGAAGAGGGCCCCATTCGGTCCATTCCGGTTGCAGTGGGCGCGAGGGGACGAGACACCCGAGCCTGCGACGATGTTTCAGGAGTGTGCTCGCAGTTTGAGAAGCTGACGGAGATGACGACCGATGATGTCGATGTGGCAAGGAAGAGCGCTCGTGTGATGAGCGCGTTCACCGCCACTCGATAAAACGCGTCACCGATCCTTTTCCAGAAGCTGTCCAGCGGGGGCACTCCCAGCACGTGTAGTTTCGGATTCGGCGACAAGTACCCGAACAAGGGTCAGTCAGGGAGTGAGAGATGCTTGCGGGCCAAGCTCTTCTACGACGAGCAAGCAGGGAGATGCAAGCTGCCAAAAATAAAAAAACGGACACCCCCCCGGGTCGAGCTAATTTATTCCTGGGTGAGCTTTTTTTCGGGCTTTTTTTCCGACTAATTTGTTCCGGGAAGTGAAAATTTATTCCGGGAAGGGAAAATTCGTTCCGGGAAGTGAAGATTTATTCCGGGAAGTGAAAATTTGTTCCGCAGTCAGCTTTTGAGACATTTTTGAGAGCAGACTTTTGCTTGTATCGAAAGACTGCTGAGCAACCGTGACCAGTGGAATAATTGCATTAACTGGGACAATGTTGCACCGCCGTCACCGTCGTTGTTGCACTGGAAACCCAACAAATCTCGAACAATTCTCGGCCGGCAAAGTGTCATGGGCAGGGTCCGAAGGCCGACGCCCGCTCACTTTGCCACCCCTATGCATTTTGGGAGGGGAAGAAAGAAAGAGACAGAGAGAGACGAGTTAGACTGCATGCTTGGAATGGGTATGTGCTCAATACCGTACTGGTCCTGTCTGCGCCGTGTTTCGGTCCTTAAAGCCACGGACCCATCAGGCGGACCATCATCAGCGTGGAACCTGAGTGTCTGCAGACAGGACTGCGGTGTGAGTCTGGTTTGTCAGGCGGCTGTTCGTAGCTCGTCACAGCCAGGACCACCCGTGCTAGCACAGGCGAATCCGTCACGGGGAGAAGGCCCCTACAACCGTGTCTGAGCAATCAGTTAAAAAACTCAGGGCACTCGCCCTGATTGTGACTGCGACTCGCTAGGCAGCACTGATTTGTCTTCTTTTTACGGTGGCAATCTGCGGGGGGGGGGGGGGGGTGCTAATTTATTCCGGTGGCTTTTTCCCCGACTATTCTTGTGTTAACAATGCCTTGTTGGTACTAAAAATTAGTAGTTGGCAGCGTACTACATGAAACTTACCAAAGCAGGCGAGTTCCGCTAGTGCGCACAAACAAAACTTGTTCCGGGAACTGAAGATTTATTCCGGGAAGTGAAAATTTGTTCCGGGGTGGGCTTTTTTTCTGACTAATTTGTTCCGGGAACTGAAACTCTAAACCACAATAAACGCTTGAAAATTTGTTCCTCGGTGAGTTTTTTTACATAAGCGCCAGCTTGAAAGAAAATGCTCGACGATGCTGCCCGACAAAGAACAGAAGGGATCCAAAGTGCTGTAACTATTGCAGAGAATGCAACGGTCTCTGTTGGGCGATATCATGGCATTTTAACCCATTTTGTACCACTTTCTCCCCACCTGCCGCATTTTGGACTGCACATTCTTCAGCCTGAACTGAAAATACCACAGTGGGACAATGAGCCTCAGAATGAAATAATGAGCCTCAGAGCGGGATAATGAGGCCTGAAGCGAGTGGCAAAAAATGATGTCCCCATTGGTATGATCCACCCTGGAGTTTTTCCGGGTTTGTGCCGGGTTTGTACCGGGGGGGGGAGGTCCGGGTTTTTTATTTTTGTCTCCCCAGCACCCGTGGAGATTTCAGGCTTCGCGGTGGATTTTGCCACGTTTCATGATCGTCTGGTGCTCGTCGGGGTTTGTCCCGATCTTTGCGGTCCCTCGCCCTTCTGTTATGTTCAGCCTATGGGCTTCGGTATCGTGAATATTTTGTCGGTTTTGAGGCCCCTTCTGTAGCTTGGAAAACGGAAAGAGAAGCAGCATCTCCATCGGATCAGAACGAGGGACAGAAGTTCCCCATCGGAACAGAAGTCGGCAACAAGCGGTTCGGACGGGCGGGTTCCCCGCCCATCAAGTACAACCGGTTTTCCCTCGCCTAGAAGGTGCTGTCGGATGGCTTAAGATGGCCTGAGCAGACTGCTACCTTTGGTTCCGCATCCTTTCAAACTGTGGCTGACCAAGCCGCTGTTTGAGCTCTGCAGGGGTTTTGATGCACTCCAAAATGCAGGTACCAACAACCCCGGCTGCTGGGAGGAATGGCTACCGAGCATGGGTGCGTGGCGTTCGTGGACGCGCAACAAGCGTCACGCAATTAGCAGAGACAGGTCATCACTCGTTCTGCAGTGGGGTTAGCATTAGCTCAATGTGTCGGGAGCAGTAGTTGTCGACTGAAAAGTAAGCACGTACCGCGGATGCAGAACATCGATGCAGAACATCGATGCAGACAATGAGTGCCGCCAATGCGGGCATTCGAGGCCGTTCTGCGAGCAGGCAAGATGGCAAGCGAGAGAGCGTGCCGTACCTCAGGCAGGTCGCTCGAAAACGGGGACCCGAAATGGAAGATTCACCCCCAGGAACAATACCCAGCGGACTGGAAGCGCAGGCAGGTCCGGATGGAAGCATGGGGAAGAGACAGAGGAGCGGAGAAACGGGGCCGCACCAGTGGCAGACCCGGACGTTGGGGTTAAACAATTGAAGAAGAAGTGTAAAGACGAGGAAACACCGACTCGGGCATACCGGCCGAGAACAGCCAATCATGGAACCCAGGGCACAAGGGAGGCTACGGCGCGGTGGTGAAGTAACGCTCGCTCGCTAGCATCCGGCAAGAGCCAGCATGACACACGAATTTGGAAATGATGCTTCATTTGGAAACAGCGAGGGCAGAGGGTTAATCTGCTTGTACTAGGCTCCTCGGTTCCCGTAGTATCGGGGGAGTTTGAGGCAATTGCTGGCTGGTGGTCGGTTGTAGTCCGTTGCGTCAAGCACAACCGGGCTAGCCCTCTGGAGGCTTTGGAAAATAGTGGTTCCTGTCTGTCAGAGATGTGCATTCAGCGCTGCAATGGCAAAGCATTCCGGGTACCTTCTGCGGTGGACCTACACTTTCGGTGCCGCCTTACATATTAATTGGTGTTGGTTTTTACTCGACAGGACCCTGGTGCAGTCGGTTTAGCTTGATTGCAGCGATCACCTGCCATAACCTGAAGGGGTGGTGCAAAATAAAAAATCGGACCCCCCTTGAGTTTTTCCGGGTTTGTGCCGGGTTTGCACCGGGTTTGCACCGGGTTTGCACCGGGCATATGGATCACACCACCCATGGGAAAAAATTTCTTATCATGCAGGGTCAAAACCTTGTGTCTTTTTAAAACGCTCCCGCGGAGCCGATGGACCCCAAAGAACATTTCCGGAGTTGGGGCTTGCACTGATAAACGAAGCAACGGACGATCAGCATCAACTGATCAAAGGTGATGGAAATGATAAGGCAAAAGTTTCTTGTTCTTCGCGTGTACAGGGTATAAACCTCTCTTTTTTTTTTCGTTGGCTTCGTTTTCTCTTTCATGTGCAACCGTTGTTCCGGAAATGTTCCCGTCAGTACAGATGTACTATTAAAAAAAAACAGTGTTTATATATGAGTCTGGGGCTCGGGGCCACCCCGAGCGCGAAAAAAAAAAAATTGACTTAATTTTGGGCTGGGGGTTGGGGTAGGGCCGGGTCACTACCAACCGGGATCAGCGGGGGTGAGGGACGAAGCCATGGCGAAGCCATGGCGAAGCCATGGCGAAGTCATGGCGAAAGCCATGGCGAAGCCATGGGGGCAGGAAGAGTAAAACGGAGGCGGGGAAAGAGGAGGCAGGAGGGCCAGGGGCGGAGGGCCAAAGGGGGTGGTGGGAGGCGAGACGTTGACTACCAAGTCTAATTAAATTTGGATTCAAAATTGAACGTTGACTACCAATTCTAATCAAATTCAGAATCCGAAATTGGATGTTGACTACCAATTCTAATTAAATTTGGATTCAAAATTGAACTTGAAAGGCGCATGAGAGCGTGACTGGTCACAAGGAGTGTTGGCAGCGGTTCATGGAGAGCATGAGAGCGGAAATCGGAGGGAAGAAAAGTGCCGACGGTGATCCTGTCAATGACATAACAGGCGTTGTTGATAGAATTATGAATCCTCAGCACTTCGTTCATCGTGTGAATGATCTGGTCTACATCATTCGCAGTCATCGTTCTCTCGACGACTTCTCCTCTCTCGCTGAACATGAAGCTCAAAGCTGCGAGCCAATCCGCCAATCCATGAGGCACCGGGATACTCTGACATCGGCTACGACACGCAACATACTGTTACGCAGCCTTTTCGCCCTCTCGAAAGAGCGCGTGTTGCGTAAGGTCAAGGGAAGCAGCTTTTTGTCCCTCATGACCGACGAGTCCCAGGACCGCGCGAAAAACGCCAATTTCGGCTTTTTCGTCAAATTGCTGACCGAGGACCACACCCCGGAGGAGGTGTTTTGGGAAATACGTCCGATAAAGTGTGCTCCAACCGGGCGTAATATTGCCAAAAGACGTTTGCGGGGCTGAACTTGTTCCCATCTTGCGTGGGGGTTAGTACCGACGGCTGCGCTGCCATGAGCGGCCTGTATGAGGGCGCCTGTTCGCATGTGCGTCGCTTCATGTGCCCTTTTATAATTTGGGTATGGTGTTTGGCGCACCTTTTCAACCTCGCATGTGTGAGTGCCGGAGACGACATTCCTGTGGTTGTTTCCTGTTTCTCGTTCGTTAAAAATGTGTTTGTCTACTTTCGGCGCGGAAGGGGGGACACACAGGCCAAGGTGCGTGCATTCAAAGAAGCCGAAGAGGATGTCAGGCGCATGCATGAGGTCGCGGATAACTTTTTCTTTTTCCGCTCTCTCGAGTTGGTGGAAGTGGGAGACACTCGTTGGGTGTCACATTTTCGAGCTGCATCCACACTCGTGACCACGCTGAAGACATGCATGCACGCCGTGTTTTCCTTGTCTTGTCACGGTGAAGGGAACGCGAAAGAGCAGGCACAGGCATTGCGCACTCAACTTAATAATTCGGTTCTCGTTGCATTGTTTCTTCTTTCAGTTGCATCTCCTATCCTGTCACGCTTCAGTGCCCAGTTGCAACGTGCGGACTTGTGCTGGGCAGAGGTTGGGTACCTAAAGGGGTTCTATGTGAACGAGCTCAAGACCCTAATGGATAGCCCAACAAAGTTTCCTGAGTACAGCTCCTGCCATTTGCAAATCAACTGGGCGAAGCCTGCCGACTGGGGAACACCATCCGTCACACACGAGTTTGTGGAGCAGTTTCACATGCAAATAGGAAAAACGTTCATCGACTCTCTTATCAAGGCAGTGGACAAGAGGCTGAGCGGGTTGCCGGTCCTGCAGGGCCTTGGGGTATTTGACCCCCGTGGTCGCCACTTCAAGCGGGCTTTTCAAGACGTTTCCCTTCATGGAACGACACCGGAAGTTGTTGCCCGCATCCAACCGGGAAGCCTAGAGGCGCTCGAGGGAATGCTCGAAGCTGCCCTGGACCACTTCGGGACCGAAAAAACAATGGCCGTTGAAAACGCTGCAGGAACGGTGGCTGAAACCGAGACCCCCGCGTTTTTTGACGAGGGTACGATAAGCGACACCCGCACGGAGTTTCCTTCTGCCCTTGTGGAGTTTGCTCGAATACAGGCAAGTGCCCCCAAGACTTCGTTCACAGAATACTGCAAGGAATTCCTGAACAACCAGGCATTGCGATTACAGTACCCCCACACTACCCGCCTACTTCGCATTGCCCTTGTGTTGCCCCTCGGAACAGCATCTGTTGAACGCTTGTTTTCAAAGGTCAAGCTCCTCCGAACCTACCTTCGGAACAGGCTTGCAAACAAAACTGTCCGCATGTGCCTGTTTGTGTCTTACAACGTCCCGAAGATCACAGAGGAGTTCCTCGATTTGCTTCTGAGGGAGTACCTTGCGACTCCTCCAAGGCCCGAAGGTAACGAGAGCGAAGAGGACGATGACAATATTTCGTACACCAATGTGCGAAGAACACGACTGCAATTTGCGAAGATTTCGGTCTACTTCGAAGCGGCGAAGGCCATTCTGGCTTGGAGATCGCGCAGGGAGCAGAATCCTGTGTCTTTGGTCTAGTCTTTCGGCCTACCTCTTTTTCCAAGCGGACCAAGCGCCCCCCCAGCGACCCTTGATCGTCGTTGCTTCCTTTTCTACACCGTCATCCCTTCTTTCCAGTGTCGTTCACTCCAAGCTGGGCGGTCAGAGGTAGCATGACGACAGAAGCTCACAGCATGCTATCAGAAGTAGCAGTACTAGAGGCAGTAAATACAGCCTTTGTTACGCTCATCCCGAAGGGAGAGAAGCTCTGAGGTTGGGCTGGTATGTTGGACTGGGCTGGGCTGGGTTATTGGGCTGGGCTGGGCTGGGCTGGGCTGAGCTGGTATGTTGGACTGGGCTGGGCTGGTTATTGGGCTGGGCTGGGCTGAGTTGTTGGGCTGGGCTGGGCTGGGCTGAGCTGGGCTGGGCTGGGCTGGGCTGGGCTGAGTTGTTGGGCTGGGCTGGGCTGGGCTGGGCTGGTTATGTTGGACTGGGCTGGGCTGGGTTATTGGGCTGGAGTTGTTGGCTGGGCTGGGCTGGGCTGAGTTGCTGGGCTGGGCTGGGCTGGGCTGAGTTGTTGGGCTGGGCTGGGCTGGGCTATTGGGCTGGAGTTGTTGGGCTGGGCTGGGCTGGGCTGGCACGGTGCCTGTTGACAATTCTAATTAATTTTGGATCCGGGACAGGACCCCGAGGGGAAAAAGGACTTTTCTTCAGAGGAGCAAAAGCTATATAAATCCCTGAAAAAAAATTTGGAAAAAAAAAAAAAATTGCTCAACTTCCTCAAAAATTACTGCAGAGTTTGTTCCAAAATTTTAAAATTCAAAAAACCCATTTTTTTTCCGGAATTTTTTTTTTGGCCATTTCCAAAAAGACACAAGGTTCTGACCCTACATGTTATCGGTAAGGTTCCGATAAGTCGACTTCAGTGTGTCCCGTACGGTTATCGTCCTCTATAAATTAAAAAAACTACATAAATTAGGAGCCAGACGGTCAATACCCTTGTTGGGAGACTTTCTCGCTGGTCCACGTAGCAGACCGCTTTTGCCGAATTTCTGCTCACGTTCTGCTCCGATGAAGAGAATCATGAAAAATGGACCCAGGAAGCAACCGGCGAACATTCCACCCCACGTTCACACACAGTGGCTCTTGCGCCGACGCCCGAAATCGCCGTACAACAGCTTCGAAGAGAATATGCTGATCCAAGCTGCCGACGACGTCGAGAAGCTCGAAATGAGCGACAACCGCTATCAGGAGGCTGCTGGAAGTCAACCCCCGAAGGCAGTGTAATGCTGCTAGTGTCAGGTGAGGTTCCTCGGCCTAGTGGATTTGCAAGACGAGTCCGGAGCTCGTCTTGCTTCGTTCGCCTGCGCGCTGGACTCGACAAAAGCTGCTAGACAAAGAACCGAAGGGATTCCCAAGTGCTGCAACTACCGAACCACGTTCCCTTACACGACAACTCACACAAACACAACATGGGCAAGAAAACAACACACGGTGGCGCAGTAGCGAAACACAATCAGGTTGTCTTTGTATTGTATTTGCCCCTCTATCCGTCTATATTTCTTCCTTTCCATTTGAAGTCAAAGCAGCTACGTCGAGTAGTTTCAACCAAGCATATGTGTGGGCGCTCCCCACGCAGGCCTTACGTTCAGCATGCTGAACGTACTGATTTCAGCACGTTAATTTTCTTAGTTTGTTTTTGTACACATGCTGAATCAGTACGTGTACATGTGCTGAAATCAGTGCGTTATCAGCACGTACTATCTTTTCTGCAGATTCATCTGGGGAATCAACCGCAGTACCGGGGATTCCGGTCGGCAGATTCTGCTGTTGCTTACCACCGCGACACTGGAGGGTTGAGGCCGGAGAGGAGGCAGAGGCAAAGACATGCAACACTGGCAGGTGAGCCCCCTATGCTCTATTTCATTTTTGCCTGACCCCAGGCCTTACGTTCAGCATGCTGAACGTACTGATTTCAGCACGTTAATTTTCTTAGTTTCTAATAAAACAAAACTACGCATTTCTTTTTGTACACATGCTGAATCAGTACGTGTACATGTGCTGAAATCAGTACGTTATCAGCACGTACTACCTTTTCTGCAGATTCATCTGGGGAATCAACCGCAGTACCAGGGATTCCGGTCAACGGCAGATCCTGCTGTTGCTTACCACCGCGACACTGGAGGGTTGAGGCCGGAGAGGAGGCAGAGGCAAAGACATACAACGCTGGCAGGTGAGCCTCCTATGCTCTATTTCATTTTTGCCTGACCCTATGTACTGATTTTCAGTAGGTATTTAGCTCCAAGGCAAAAGAGCTGCGTACGCCCTGCTCGTGAAGTGGGGGAAAAATATACGAGCCGTGGTGCCATCCGAGGTAGTATATTTTTTCCCCTCTTGGCTTGTCTTGTGTAGGGCAGTCAGCCTTCACCAACGTCAACGTTTGAGTACCTTGTGTGGCTTATCAGCAGCTGGCTTGGAACCCAACCGTCCGTCGCAGTCAGCCTGCGCAATGCACTTCCACTTGTTCGTCCAGATCGAAGGCCAACTTTACTCCACTGCATCTCCGCTGAGCGCCGCTTGGGCCCGTGCTGGTGTGAAAAACAATTTTCTATTTTTGCGATAAGCACTGTGCCAGTTCTGGACTGTGTTCCGTGCCTCTTTCTTTTGAGATCGAAGTGCGCAAAAAGCAATTTCCGTTTGTATTCAGTAAACAACTGAGCATCGCAATCACGTAGTTTCGCGAGGTTTTCTGTTTCACTTTCTTCGGTTTCCTCTTCTTCATTCAAAGCATCCTCATGCCGGCTTCCTTCGTTCTCGGGATTGGGGGCAGGGGCCCGGGCTAACAGTACCAACGCAGAAACCATGAACCAACACACCCTGTCGGAGGATGTGGTCATGCATTTGCTCAATTTGTGTGCTCGTACTTTTTGGGAATGTGAGTAGTTCTGTTGGGACCGGTCGGCGCCTTTCCGTGCTCATACTCTTTTGAGGATTTTTGCGAACGTGCGTACTCTGCCGACCCTCCGCAACCCCCCTCGACCCTCCGCCGATCCACAACCTTCCGCCGGCCTTCCCTCCCATGCACACCCGGAGCCCCTGGACACCTTGACACAATAATCCGGACACGAATTTATATATATATTTTTTTCACTAATGCAATAAGTCTTTGGGCAACAACCAGGAACACACTGGTAGGTGAGCAGCGACACCTCCCGAAAATGAGCCAAGGGCGAAGGACGTATCTGCGCTGCTGCGGCAGTTGCCCGGTGGCAACCCCACACGCAGAACGCGGGGAAGGGGAACGTGTTTTCCCAACTACATTGCAGCCCCTCCACCGTAGCATCCGAGGAAGGTGCAAACATGGAAGGTGCTACGGTAGCCATGCACGGGTCTTGGGCGCGTGCCTCGTGCAGGGATGGCGGTATTGGCGCCGGCATCCGCCGCTTCCCTTGTGGCGCTTTGGGTCGATGGTCGCAGCTTGCGTCTCGACTTCGGTGTCGCTTCGGGCGTCCCCGGGGGCGAAGGCCCGCGCTTCCGTCCCTTCTGCTGGTCGCTCGCGTTGTAGCACCCGGCGGTGGTGATGCCCCCGCTTGCAGCACTGTCCTGGCAGCCGACTCCGCACATCGGCATATCGTGCTGCAAGCACCCGTGGTGTGAGTTCCTGCAGCATTCGTCAATCATCGTGCACGTCCCGCCCACTGCGTCATCCTGTGCTTCTGCAATACTTCACAGCGAGGCCGTCCCCTGCCGCGTGGTGTGCCTCGGCAGCAGCGCGCTACCGACGCTTGCCGACGCTTGCACTCTTCGCATTTCACTTTGTGATGTCCCGTGCACACTCTCTTGGTGGACTTGTTTTGCTTGCATTCTTATGTGCTCGTGGAGCAGAAGCTCACGCCCAGCCTTCTACGGGCTCGAACACCGCCCCTTCCTCCCTACTCCTTCGTTTCCCTCACGTGTTCCACATGGAAGTCTCTCTAGCTCGAAACCCAAACAACAGCGAACATCAAAGAACTCACGTAAGTCTCTCTAGCTCGAAACCCAAACAACAGCGAACATCAAAGAACTCACGTAAAATAAATAACGCTAGTAAAAGGGCGGGCCCGAACGTGGCCCAACGACATATCTAGCTCTCTCTCTCCCTGTAGCCAGCCGCCGCGCTTTTCTTGGAAAGCATCCATGGGCCAGCCCCTATAATAGAACACGCATCATTTTCTTGAAAATGATGCTCAACTGTAGGGAATAGTCGACTATGTCTTGAGTTTGTGCTAACCACGATTGTGGGAGTCGGGGGTTAACATGCGAGAAAAAGCGCGGAATTCATGCACCTTTTCTCCAGATGGGACTCGCAGGTCGAAGCCCACATTCCAAACCCTTCTGCACTATGACAGCATGCACACCTTCTGGTCTCTGTTTGCTTCAGCATGTCGTGGCGTGTGGGAGGCTGGGTTCGTGTGAGAGAAGGTGCAGTAGGGGCGGTCTGACAAGGTCCTGGCGATCCCAACTGCAGAACCCAGGGGATTAGTTTATTGCGTTTTTCCGACGATTTGGTTTATTTTATTTTTAGCCGTGTGAGGAAACTGAACCGCCCAAGTAGGACCTTCTGATCATGATCATTTGCCAAATTTTCCACCTGAAACCACGTCCAGGATTTGGGCTTGCGGTCAACGAAAACTCTAGTTTCCCTTTTCTACTTTCTCCTACTCTCGCGGTGTACGGTTTCCCCCGTATACAAGCTTACTCCGACCACTGCACCCTCTGCCGACACTCGCTAGCCGTCGACGCTCATGACGGCAGCCCTCCTCCTGAAAAACCGCAGCTGCAAAGACCATCCCGTTACAGGAAGCCCCTTGTTTCCGGCCCTTTGTCCCTTTGCTTCGCCTAACTCGTCCTCAGACACTCAGGTTTCGCGCTGATCCGCAACCAGATTGCTGAGACACGGTTGTAGGGGCCGCTCCCCGTGACAGATTCGCCTCTGCTCTGGTAGCACGGGTGTGACGAGCTACGAACAGCCGCCTGACAAACTAGACTCACACCGCTGTGTGTGCCTGCAGGCACTCAGGTTCTGCGCTGATAGTGGTCCGCAACAGCTATGCGTCCGTGGGTTACAGAACCGATCATATATCCATTCCAAGCATGTTCTTGCAATCCCCCCGGATTGTGGTTTTCAGACCCGAACAAGGAGAACCCATTTGCAGGGGAAGGTGATGAGGTGAGCATGGTCTCTGGCTTGATTCATCCGAAGATCCGTCAAGTGAAATGCCACTGCATACCAGCCGCTAGTAGCTTTACCTGCCGGCGCCGCAGTCTAGAGAATGGATGTTGATGCGCATGACGTCATGCCTCAAGAAAGAACGAACCTGGAGATATGACAAGCAACGCAGCTTCTTTTTTGTCTAGGCGGATGTATTCAACAAAATTCCTCCTGATTAGGTCAGTTCCAAATAAAATCAGCTGCTCAAGTTTCGCATCGTCGCACGTGGAGAGCGAAATGCATATGAACGCCATGCCAAGCGTCGTCTGGTTGACCGCTCTGATCGCTGTAGCGCAGGTGTGTTGAACAAGATTGTTAGTCAGTACATGCCGGAGCCAAGCCTCAGAAGCTGGGAGGTAAAAAGGCGCGGGGGTCACCCGCTTTTTGGGTCTCCGCTACTGGTGGCTTGACAAGCACAAAAAATGAGAATTTGGGCCCGATTTGACTCAACCCCTTTTCGCAGGCAACCACGGCGCAAGAGGCAGCTGCATCCGAATCAGGGCGGACGGGAGTACCGGTGCCATCCACTACGTCAATGCCCCAAACACACACACCACTCTCATCATCCCCTCGAACAGACGCATCTTCTGCTCCTGCGAGGCCCTCAGTATCTCCGCGAACGATGGCCCCAATGCCACCAATGCCATCGCACCCACCACTCTCAGCATCGCCTAGAACAGACGCATCTTCTGCTCCCGTAGGTCCCTCAGTATCTCCGCGAACGATGGACCCAATGCCACCAATGATGCCATCGCACGCACCACTTTCAGCATCCCCTCGAACAGACGCATCTTCTGCTCCTGCGGGACCCTCAGTATCTCCGCGAACGATGGCACCACTCTCAGCATCGCCTAGAACAGACGCATCTTTTGCTCCCGTAGGTCCCTCAGTATCTCCGCGAACGATGGACCCAATGCCACCAATGATGCCATCGCACGCACCACTTTCAGCATCCCCTCGAACAGACGCATCTTCTGCTCCTGCGGGGCCCTCAGTATCTCCGCGAACGATGGCCCCAATGCCACCAATGCCATCGCAACCACCACTTTCAGCATCCCCTCGAACAGACGCATCTTCTGCTCCCGTAGGTCCCTCAGTATCTCCGCGAACGATGGCCCCAATGCCACCAATGCCATCGCAACCACCACTGTCAGCATCCCCTCGAACAGACGCATCTTCTGCTCCTGCGGGGCCCTCAGTATCTCCGCGAACGATGGCCCCAATGCCACCAATGCCATCGCAACCACCACTGTCAGCATCCCCTCGAACAGACGCATCTTCTGCTCCTGCGGGTCCCTCAGTATCTCCGCGAACGATGGCCCCAATGCCACCAATGCCATCGCACCCACCACTCTCAGCATCCCCTCGAACAGACGCATCTTCTGCTCCTGCGGGGCCCTCAGTATCTCCGCGAACGATGGCCCCAATGCCACCAATGCCATCGCAACCACCACTGTCAGCATCCCCTCGAACAGACGCATCTTCTGCTCCTGCGGGGCCCTCAGTATCTCCGCGAACGATGGCCCCAACGGCACCAATGCCATCGCACCCACCACTCTCAGCATCCCCTCGAACAGACGCATCTTCTGCTCCTGCGGGGCCCTCAGTATCTCCGCGAACGATGGCCCCAATGCCACCAATGCCATCGCAACCACCACTGTCAGCATCCCCTCGAACAGACGCATCTTCTGCTCCTGCGGGGCCCTCAGTATCTCCGCGAACGATGGCCCCAATGCCACCAATGCCATCGCAACCACCACTTTCAGCATCCCCTCGAACAGACGCATCTTCTGCTCCTGCGGGGCCCTCAGTATCTCCGCGAACGATGGCCCCAATGCCACCAATGCCATCGCACGCACCACTTTCAGCATCCCCTCGAACAGACGCATCTTCTGCTCCTGCGGGGCCCTCAGTATCTCCGCGAACGATAGACTCAATGCCACCAATGATGCCATCGCACGCACCACTTTCAGCATCCCCTCGAACAGACGCATCTTCTGCTCCTGCGGGGCCCTCAGTATCTCCGCGAACGATGGCCCCAATGCCACCAATGCCATCGCACCCACCACTGTCAGCATCCCCTCGAACAGACGCATCTTCTGCTCCTGCGGGGCCCTCAGTATCTCCGCGAACGATGGCCCCAATGCCACCAATGCCATCGCACCCACCACTTTCAGCATCCCCTCGAACAGACGCATCTTCTGCTCCTGCGGGGCCCTCAGTATCTCCGCGAACGATGGCCCCAATGCCACCAATGCCATCGCACCCACCACTTTCAGCATCCCCTCGAACAGACGCATCTTCTGCTCCTGCGGGGCCCTCAGTATCTCCGCGAACGATGGACCCAATGCCACCAATGCCATCGCAACCACCACTGTCAGCATCCCCTCGAACAGACGCATCTTCTGCTCCCGTAGGTCCCTCAGTATCTCCGCGAACGATGGCCCCAACGGCACCAATGCCATCGCACCCACCACTCTCAGCATCCCCTCGAACAGACGCATCTTCTGCTCCTGCGGGGCCCTCAGTATCTCCGCGAACGATGGCCCCAATGCCACCAATGCCATCGCAACCACCACTGTCAGCATCCCCACGAACAGACGCATCTTCTGCTCCCGTAGGTCCCTCAGTATCTCCGCGAACGATGGCCCCAACGGCACCAATGCCATCGCAACCACCACTGTCAGCATCCCCTCGAACAGACGCATCTTCTGCTCCTGCGGGGCCCTCAGTATCTCCGCGAACGATGGCCCCAATGCCACCAATGCCATCGCACGCACCACTTTCAGCATCCCCTCGAACAGACGCATCTTCTGCTCCTGCGGGGCCCTCAGTATCTCCGCGAACGATGGCCCCAATGCCACCAATGCCATCGCACGCACCACTTTCAGCATCCCCTCGAACAGACGCATCTTCTGCTCCTGCGGGGCCCTCAGTATCTCCGCGAACGATAGACTCAATGCCACCAATGATGCCATCGCACGCACCACTTTCAGCATCCCCTCGAACAGACGCATCTTCTGCTCCTGCGGGGCCCTCAGTATCTCCGCGAACGATGGCCCCAATGCCACCAATGCCATCGCAACCACCACTTTCAGCATCCCCTCGAACAGACGCATCTTCTGCTCCTGCGGGGCCCTCAGTATCTCCGCGAACGATGGCCCCAATGCCACCAATGCCATCGCACCCACCACTGTCAGCATCCCCTCGAACAGACGCATCTTCTGCTCCTGCGGGGCCCTCAGTATCTCCGCGAACGATGGCCCCAATGCCACCAATGCCATCGCAACCACCACTGTCAGCATCCCCTCGAACAGACGCATCTTCTGCTCCTGCGGGGCCCTCAGTATCTCCGCGAACGATGGCCCCAATGCCACCAATGCCATCGCACCCACCACTGTCAGCATCGCCTAGAACAGACGCATCTTCTGCTCCCGTAGGTCCCTCAGTATCTCCGCGAACGATAGACTCAATGCCACCAATGATGCCATCGCACGCACCACTTTCAGCATCCCCTCGAACAGACGCATCTTCTGCTCCTGCGGGGCCCTCAGTATCTCCGCGAACGATGGCCCCAATGCCACCAATGCCATCGCAACCACCACTGTCAGCATCCCCTCGAACAGACGCATCTTCTGCTCCCGTAGGTCCCTCAGTATCTCCGCGAACGATGGCCCCAATGCCACCAATGATGCCATCGCACGCACCACTTTCAGCATCCCCTCGAACAGACGCATCTTCTGCTCCTGCGGGGCCCTCAGTATCTCCGCGAACGATGGCCCCAACGGCACCAATGCCATCGCAACCACCACTGTCAGCATCCCCTCGAACAGACGCATCTTCTGCTCCCGTAGGTCCCTCAGTATCTCCGCGAACGATGGCCCCAATGCCACCAATGATGCCATCGCACGCACCACTTTCAGCATCCCCTCGAACAGACGCATCTTCTGCTCCTGCGGGGCCCTCAGTATCTCCGCGAACGATGGCCCCAATGCCACCAATGCCATCGCAACCACCACTGTCAGCATCCCCTCGAACAGACGCATCTTCTGCTCCTGCGGGGCCCTCAGTATCTCCGCGAACGATGGACTCAATGCCACCAATGATGCCATCGCACGCACCACTTTCAGCATCCCCTCGAACAGACGCATCTTCTGCTCCTGCGGGGCCCTCAGTATCTCCGCGAACGATGGCCCCAACGGCACCAATGCCATCGCAACCACCACTGTCAGCATCCCCTCGAACAGACGCATCTTCTGCTCCCGTAGGTCCCTCAGTATCTCCGCGAACGATGGCCCCAATGCCACCAATGATGCCATCGCACGCACCACTTTCAGCATCCCCTCGAACAGACGCATCTTCTGCTCCTGCGGGGCCCTCAGTATCTCCGCGAACGATGGCCCCAATGCCACCAATGCCATCGCAACCACCACTGTCAGCATCCCCTCGAACAGACGCATCTTCTGCTCCTGCGGGGCCCTCAGTATCTCCGCGAACGATGGCCCCAATGCCACCAATGCCATCGCAACCACCACTGTCAGCATCCCCTCGAACAGACGCATCTTCTGCTCCTGCGGGGCCCTCAGTATCTCCGCGAACGATGGCCCCAATGCCACCAATGCCATCGCAACCACCACTTTCAGCATCCCCTCGAACAGACGCATCTTCTGCTCCTGCGGGGCCCTCAGTATCTCCGCGAACGATGGCCCCAATGCCACCAATGCCATCGCACGCACCACTTTCAGCATCCCCTCGAACAGACGCATCTTCTGCTCCTGCGGGGCCCTCAGTATCTCCGCGAACGATAGACTCAATGCCACCAATGATGCCATCGCACGCACCACTTTCAGCATCCCCTCGAACAGACGCATCTTCTGCTCCTGCGGGGCCCTCAGTATCTCCGCGAACGATGGCCCCAATGCCACCAATGCCATCGCACCCACCACTGTCAGCATCCCCTCGAACAGACGCATCTTCTGCTCCTGCGGGGCCCTCAGTATCTCCGCGAACGATGGCCCCAATGCCACCAATGCCATCGCACCCACCACTTTCAGCATCCCCTCGAACAGACGCATCTTCTGCTCCTGCGGGGCCCTCAGTATCTCCGCGAACGATGGCCCCAATGCCACCAATGCCATCGCACCCACCACTTTCAGCATCCCCTCGAACAGACGCATCTTCTGCTCCTGCGGGGCCCTCAGTATCTCCGCGAACGATGGACCCAATGCCACCAATGCCATCGCAACCACCACTGTCAGCATCCCCTCGAACAGACGCATCTTCTGCTCCCGTAGGTCCCTCAGTATCTCCGCGAACGATGGCCCCAACGGCACCAATGCCATCGCACCCACCACTCTCAGCATCCCCTCGAACAGACGCATCTTCTGCTCCTGCGGGGCCCTCAGTATCTCCGCGAACGATGGCCCCAATGCCACCAATGCCATCGCAACCACCACTGTCAGCATCCCCACGAACAGACGCATCTTCTGCTCCCGTAGGTCCCTCAGTATCTCCGCGAACGATGGCCCCAACGGCACCAATGCCATCGCAACCACCACTGTCAGCATCCCCTCGAACAGACGCATCTTCTGCTCCTGCGGGGCCCTCAGTATCTCCGCGAACGATGGCCCCAATGCCACCAATGCCATCGCACGCACCACTTTCAGCATCCCCTCGAACAGACGCATCTTCTGCTCCTGCGGGGCCCTCAGTATCTCCGCGAACGATGGCCCCAATGCCACCAATGCCATCGCACGCACCACTTTCAGCATCCCCTCGAACAGACGCATCTTCTGCTCCTGCGGGGCCCTCAGTATCTCCGCGAACGATAGACTCAATGCCACCAATGATGCCATCGCACGCACCACTTTCAGCATCCCCTCGAACAGACGCATCTTCTGCTCCTGCGGGGCCCTCAGTATCTCCGCGAACGATGGCCCCAATGCCACCAACGCCATCGCAACCACCACTTTCAGCATCCCCTCGAACAGACGCATCTTCTGCTCCTGCGGGGCCCTCAGTATCTCCGCGAACGATGGCCCCAATGCCACCAACGCCATCGCACCCACCACTGTCAGCATCCCCTCGAACAGACGCATCTTCTGCTCCTGCGGGGCCCTCAGTATCTCCGCGAACGATGGACCCAATGCCACCAATGCCATCGCAACCACCACTGTCAGCATCCCCTCGAACAGACGCATCTTCTGCTCCTGCGGGACCCTCAGTATCTCCGCGAACGATGGACCCAATGCCACCAGTGCCATCGCACCCACCACTGTCAGCATCGCCTAGAACAGACGCATCTTCTGCTCCCGTAGGTCCCTCAGTATCTCCGCGAACGATAGACTCAATGCCACCAATGATGCCATCGCACGCACCACTTTCAGCATCCCCTCGAACAGACGCATCTTCTGCTCCTGCGGGGCCCTCAGTATCTCCGCGAACGATGGCCCCAACGGCACCAATGCCATCGCAACCACCACTGTCAGCATCCCCTCGAACAGACGCATCTTCTGCTCCCGTAGGTCCCTCAGTATCTCCGCGAACGATGGCCCCAATGCCACCAATGCCATCGCACGCACCACTTTCAGCATCCCCTCGAACAGACGCATCTTCTGCTCCTGCGGGGCCCTCAGTATCTCCGCGAACGATGGCCCCAATGCCACCAATGCCATCGCAACCACCACTGTCAGCATCCCCTCGAACAGACGCATCTTCTGCTCCTGCGGGGCCCTCAGTATCTCCGCGAACGATGGCCCCAATGCCACCAATGCCATCGCAACCACCACTTTCAGCATCCCCTCGAACAGACGCATCTTCTGCTCCTGCGGGGCCCTCAGTATCTCCGCGAACGATGGCCCCAACGGCACCAATGCCATCGCAACCACCACTCTCAGCATCCCCTCGAACAGACGCATCTTCTGCTCCTGCGGGGCCCTCAGTATCTCCGCGAACGATGGCCCCAATGCCACCAATGCCATCGCACCCACCACTTTCAGCATCCCCTCGAACAGACGCATCTTCTGCTCCTGCGGGGCCCTCAGTATCTCCGCGAACGATGGCCCCAACGGCACCAATGCCATCGCAACCACCACTCTCAGCATCCCCTCGAACAGACGCATCTTCTGCTCCTGCGGGGCCCTCAGTATCTCCGCGAACGATGGCCCCAATGCCACCAATGCCATCGCACCCACCACTTTCAGCATCCCCTCGAACAGACGCATCTTCTGCTCCTGCGGGGCCCTCAGTATCTCCGCGAACGATGGCCCCAATGCCACCAATGCCATCGCAACCACCACTGTCAGCATCCCCTCGAACAGACGCATCTTCTGCTCCTGCGGGACCCTCAGTATCTCCGCGCAGTGTGGCTCCTGCGCCAGCCGCGCCAGGCCACGCCAGAAAACCCTGTTTTCTGGCGCGTTTGGCGCGATTGGCGCGCCCTTAGTGTTTTCACCAGGAATTGACAACTTTTTCAGTTTGGGTTCATCATTTGTCCATTTTCTCGGCGATCCCGGCGTGCGTTCCGACAATTTTTTTGTTCGATGAGAGATCGATGACGAAATCTTCCAGAAAACCTGTTCTCAGGGGGTGTCCACCTATGCTGGTGCCTTCCCACACCCCCTGTTCTTCCAGAGCCACTGAAAAACAAGCTTTTTGCAGGGGATCGATCCCTGCAAGCAGCCTTTTTGGACCGTTTTGGACGTGTTCGCCATGGTAATCCATGGTACCCTGCGGCAATGCAAGGCCGACGAACCACAGGGATCCACTTACGGTTCCGGGTCTATTTGGCACCGTTCTCTTCATCCGAGAAAAAAGCGAGCAAAAAGTCGTCGGGAAAAAGTTGCTACGTGGACCAGCGGGAAATTGTAATCAACCTGGGGACGATTCCTGTCCTTCCCGTGGTAAACCTGCCGCCCGGTGCTCTGCATCTTATGAGGAGTCACGAACCACACACATACTTATGGGTCCCCGAGTCTATTTTGAACCGTTCTCTTCATCGGAGCTGAGGGCGAGCAAAACGTCGTTGAAAAAGATCCGTTGCGTGGACCAGCGGGAAAATATCACCACAACTTTTGCCCAAACCAGATTCCACTGTTTGTGCATCGAAAAATGGCCCGGGAAAATTATCAATTCCCCCGAGGTACTCTTTTTGCCCCGCGCATGTGACGAGGGAGCCTAAATTTCCTTGGGACTACAGGGTGCGCCAAACGCGCCGCGCCGCGCCAAACGCGCCAGGCTTGGCGCGCTTGGCGCGCGCCACGCCACGCCAAACGCGCCAGGCCCCAGGAGCCACACTGCTCCGCGAACGATGGACCCAATGCCACCAGTGCCATCGCACCCACCACTGTCAGCATCGCCTAGAACAGACGCATCTTCTGCTCCCGTAGGTCCCTCAGTATCTCCGCGAACGATAGACTCAATGCCACCAATGATGCCATCGCACGCACCACTTTCAGCATCCCCTCGAACAGACGCATCTTCTGCTCCTGCGGGGCCCTCAGTATCTCCGCGAACGATGGCCCCAATGCCACCAATGCCATCGCAACCACCACTGTCAGCATCCCCTCGAACAGACGCATCTTCTGCTCCTGCGGGGCCCTCAGTATCTCCGCGAACGATGGCCCCAACGGCACCAATGCCATCGCAACCACCACTCTCAGCATCCCCTCGAACAGACGCATCTTCTGCTCCTGCGGGGCCCTCAGTATCTCCGCGAACGATGGCCCCAATGCCACCAATGCCATCGCACCCACCACTTTCAGCATCCCCTCGAACAGACGCATCTTCTGCTCCTGCGGGGCCCTCAGTATCTCCGCGAACGATGGCCCCAATGCCACCAATGCCATCGCAACCACCACTGTCAGCATCCCCTCGAACAGACGCATCTTCTGCTCCTGCGGGGCCCTCAGTATCTCCGCGAACGATGGCCCCAACGGCACCAATGCCATCGCAACCACCACTCTCAGCATCCCCTCGAACAGACGCATCTTCTGCTCCTGCGGGGCCCTCAGTATCTCCGCGAACGATGGCCCCAATGCCACCAATGCCATCGCACGCACCACTTTCAGCATCCCCTCGAACAGACGCATCTTCTGCTCCTGCGGGGCCCTCAGTATCTCCGCGAACGATAGACTCAATGCCACCAATGATGCCATCGCACGCACCACTTTCAGCATCCCCTCGAACAGACGCATCTTCTGCTCCTGCGGGGCCCTCAGTATCTCCGCGAACGATGGCCCCAACGGCACCAATGCCATCGCAACCACCACTCTCAGCATCCCCTCGAACAGACGCATCTTCTGCTCCTGCGGGGCCCTCAGTATCTCCGCGAACGATGGCCCCAATGCCACCAATGCCATCGCACGCACCACTTTCAGCATCCCCTCGAACAGACGCATCTTCTGCTCCTGCGGGGCCCTCAGTATCTCCGCGAACGATGGCCCCAATGCCACCAATGCCATCGCACGCACCACTTTCAGCATCCCCTCGAACAGACGCATCTTCTGCTCCTGCGGGGCCCTCAGTATCTCCGCGAACGATAGACTCAATGCCACCAATGATGCCATCGCACGCACCACTTTCAGCATCCCCTCGAACAGACGCATCTTCTGCTCCTGCGGGGCCCTCAGTATCTCCGCGAACGATGGCCCCAATGCCACCAATGCCATCGCAACCACCACTGTCAGCATCCCCTCGAACAGACGCATCTTCTGCTCCTGCGGGGCCCTCAGTATCTCCGCGAACGATGGCCCCAACGGCACCAATGCCATCGCAACCACCACTCTCAGCATCCCCTCGAACAGACGCATCTTCTGCTCCTGCGGGGCCCTCAGTATCTCCGCGAACGATGGCCCCAATGCCACCAATGCCATCGCACGCACCACTTTCAGCATCCCCTCGAACAGACGCATCTTCTGCTCCTGCGGGGCCCTCAGTATCTCCGCGAACGATAGACTCAATGCCACCAATGATGCCATCGCACGCACCACTTTCAGCATCCCCTCGAACAGACGCATCTTCTGCTCCTGCGGGGCCCTCAGTATCTCCGCGAACGATGGCCCCAACGCCACCAATGCCATCGCAACCACCACTCTCAGCATCCCCTCGAACAGACGCATCTTCTGCTCCTGCGGGGCCCTCAGTATCTCCGCGAACGATGGCCCCAATGCCACCAATGCCATCGCAACCACCACTTTCAGCATCCCCTCGAACAGACGCATCTTCTGCTCCTGCGGGGCCCTCAGTATCTCCGCGAACGATGGCCCCAATGCCACCAATGCCATCGCACGCACCACTTTCAGCATCCCCTCGAACAGACGCATCTTCTGCTCCTGCGGGGCCCTCAGTATCTCCGCGAACGATAGACTCAATGCCACCAATGATGCCATCGCACGCACCACTTTCAGCATCCCCTCGAACAGACGCATCTTCTGCTCCTGCGGGGCCCTCAGTATCTCCGCGAACGATGGCCCCAATGCCACCAATGCCATCGCAACCACCACTGTCAGCATCCCCTCGAACAGACGCATCTTCTGCTCCTGCGGGGCCCTCAGTATCTCCGCGAACGATGGCCCCAACGGCACCAATGCCATCGCAACCACCACTCTCAGCATCCCCTCGAACAGACGCATCTTCTGCTCCTGCGGGGCCCTCAGTATCTCCGCGAACGATGGCCCCAATGCCACCAATGCCATCGCACCCACCACTTTCAGCATCCCCTCGAACAGACGCATCTTCTGCTCCTGCGGGGCCCTCAGTATCTCCGCGAACGATGGCCCCAATGCCACCAATGCCATCGCAACCACCACTGTCAGCATCCCCTCGAACAGACGCATCTTCTGCTCCTGCGGGGCCCTCAGTATCTCCGCGAACGATGGCCCCAACGGCACCAATGCCATCGCAACCACCACTCTCAGCATCCCCTCGAACAGACGCATCTTCTGCTCCTGCGGGGCCCTCAGTATCTCCGCGAACGATGGACCCAATGCCACCAATGCCATCGCAACCACCACTGTCAGCATCCCCTCGAACAGACGCATCTTCTGCTCCTGCGGGACCCTCAGTATCTCCGCGAACGATGGACCCAATGCCACCAGTGCCATCGCACCCACCACTGTCAGCATCGCCTAGAACAGACGCATCTTCTGCTCCCGTAGGTCCCTCAGTATCTCCGCGAACGATAGACTCAATGCCACCAATGATGCCATCGCACGCACCACTTTCAGCATCCCCTCGAACAGACGCATCTTCTGCTCCTGCGGGGCCCTCAGTATCTCCGCGAACGATGGCCCCAATGCCACCAATGCCATCGCAACCACCACTGTCAGCATCCCCTCGAACAGACGCATCTTCTGCTCCTGCGGGGCCCTCAGTATCTCCGCGAACGATGGCCCCAATGCCACCAATGCCATCGCAACCACCACTGCAGCATCCCCTCGAACAGACGCATCTTCTGCTCCTGCGGGGCCCTCACTCTCAGCATCCCCTCGAACAGACGCATCTTCTGCTCCTGCGGGGCCCTCAGTATCTCCGCGAACGATGGCCCCAATGCCACCAATGCCATCGCACCCACCACTTTCAGCATCCCCTCGAACAGACGCATCTTCTGCTCCTGCGGGGCCCTCAGTATCTCCGCGAACGATGGACCCAATGCCACCAATGCCATCGCAACCACCACTGTCAGCATCGCCTAGAACAGACGCATCTTCTGCTCCCGTAGGTCCCTCAGTATCTCCGCGAACGATGGACCCGATGCCACCAATGCCGTCGCAATTACCACTGTTAGCATCCCCTCGAACAGACGCATCTTCTGCTCCTGCGGGACCCTCAGTATCTCCGCGAACGATGGACCCAATGCCACCAGTGCCATCGCACCCACCACTGTCAGCATCGCCTAGAACAGACGCATCTTCTGCTCCCGTAGGTCCCTCAGTATCTCCGCGAACGATAGACTCAATGCCACCAATGATGCCATCGCACGCACCACTTTCAGCATCCCCTCGAACAGACGCATCTTCTGCTCCTGCGGGGCCCTCAGTATCTCCGCGAACGATGGCCCCAACGGCACCAATGCCATCGCAACCACCACTCTCAGCATCCCCTCGAACAGACGCATCTTCTGCTCCTGCGGGGCCCTCAGTATCTCCGCGAACGATGGCCCCAATGCCACCAATGCCATCGCACCCACCACTTTCAGCATCCCCTCGAACAGACGCATCTTCTGCTCCTGCGGGGCCCTCAGTATCTCCGCGAACGATGGACCCAATGCCACCAATGCCATCGCAACCACCACTGTCAGCATCCCCTCGAACAGACGCATCTTCTGCTCCTGCGGGGCCCTCAGTATCTCCGCGAACGATGGCCCCAATGCCACCAATGCCATCGCAACCACCACTGTCAGCATCCCCTCGAACAGACGCATCTTCTGCTCCTGCGGGGCCCTCAGTATCTCCGCGAACGATGGCCCCAACGGCACCAATGCCATCGCAACCACCACTCTCAGCATCCCCTCGAACAGACGCATCTTCTGCTCCTGCGGGGCCCTCAGTATCTCCGCGAACGATGGACCCAATGCCACCAATGCCATCGCAACCACCACTGTCAGCATCGCCTAGAACAGACGCATCTTCTGCTCCCGTAGGTCCCTCAGTATCTCCGCGAACGATAGACCCGATGCCACCAATGCCATCGCAACCACCACTGTCAGCATCCCCTCGAACAGACGCATCTTCTGCTCCTGCGGGACCCTCAGTATCTCCGCGAACGATGGACCCAATGCCACCAGTGCCATCGCACCCACCACTGTCAGCATCGCCTAGAACAGACGCACCTTCTGCTCCAGTAGGTCCCTCAGTATCTCCGCGAACGATAGACTCAATGCCACCAATGATGCCATCGCACGCACCACTGTCAGCATCCCCTCGAACAGACGCATCTTCTGCTCCTGCGGGGCCCTCAGTATCTCCGCGAACGATGGACCCAATGCCACCAATGCCATCGCAACCACCACTGTCAGCATCGCCTAGAACAGACGCATCTTCTGCTCCCGTAGGTCCCTCAGTATCTCCGCGAACGATGGACCCGATGCCACCAACGCCATCGCACCCACCACTGTCAGCATCCCCTCGAACAGACGCATCTTCTGCTCCTGCGGGGCCCTCAGTATCTCCGCGAACGATGGCCCCAATGCCACCAATGCCATCGCAACCACCACTTTCAGCATCCCCTCGAACAGACGCATCTTCTGCTCCTGCGGGGCCCTCAGTATCTCCGCGAACGATGGCCCCAATGCCACCAATGCCATCGCAACCACCACTCTCAGCATCCCCTCGAACAGACGCATCTTCTGCTCCTGCGGGGCCCTCAGTATCTCCGCGAACGATGGCCCCAATGCCACCAATGCCATCGCAACCACCACTCTCAGCATCCCCTCGAACAGACGCATCTTCTGCTCCTGCGGGGCCCTCAGTATCTCCGCGAACGATGGCCCCAATGCCACCAACGCCATCGCAACCACCACTTTCAGCATCCCCTCGAACAGACGCATCTTCTGCTCCTGCGGGGCCCTCAGTATCTCCGCGAACGATGGCCCCAATGCCACCAACGCCATCGCACCCACCACTGTCAGCATCCCCTCGAACAGACGCATCTTCTGCTCCTGCGGGGCCCTCAGTATCTCCGCGAACGATGGCCCCAATGCCACCAATGCCATCGCACCCACCACTTTCAGCATCCCCTCGAACAGACGCATCTTCTGCTCCTGCGGGGCCCTCGGTATCTCCGCGAACGATGGCCCCAATGCCACCAATGCCATCGCACCCACCACTCTCAGCATCCCCTAGAACAGACGCATCCTCTGCTCCTGCAGATCCCTCAGTATCTCCGCGAACGGTCGTCCACAATGCTACCGATGCCATCTCACTCTCAGCATCCTCTCGAACAGACGCATCTTTTGCTCCTGCGGGGCCCTCAGTATCTCGGCGCACGATTGTACTAATGCCTCCAATGCCATCGCACCCACCACCCCTCGAACGGATGCTACGTCTGCTCCCTCTGGGCCCTAGCCCAATGCCACCCATGCCATCACACCCACCACTCTAAGCATCCCCTCGAACGGACTTATCCTTTCCTCCCACAGTGTCTCCGCGGAGGCCACCGAATTCGGCTGGACATTGTTTTGATTTGATAATCGCCCCGTTTGCCCTTCCGGAGTCGAGCTTGCAGCGGACGACAAGCTGAACGCGTGCCGACAAGTAGTGTGCGACACGATGCTGACGTTTGGAGTCGAAGTCAGCGGGAATAACGCGAGGATGAAGTTGGAAAACGAAGACGGTTGCCGCCTTGTCCAGACGGCTGCAGTGGTACCGAGGGTTGTTTGCATACGACACGCATTTGCAGCTGCTGCCAAGCAGAAAGATGGAGGAAGTAGACCTAGCAGCATGCTGCTCATTATCGCCATATTTGCGCTGGGGTCACACATTGATTGTCGGCATTGGGAGTGATTGCGTATGACAATTTGTCTTCTTCTTCTAACACGCTTTGCATCCAATTGTGTTCCACCTGAACCCGTTTAAGATTTCTTCCACTTTAGCCCGCGAGGAGTTCCATTTATGTATATTTCTTCACGAAGCAGGCAGAGCTTCGTGGAACTCGGCAGGGGCGAACTCTTGAAAGTGATGAAGGCAGGGATTCCCAGCCGCTGCAGCTGCACACGGATTCCAGTGCCGCACGGGACTAGAAGCAGGGACACATCTCACCCCCTTTGTATTCTCGGTGTTTTTCTTCCGGACAATGCTTGCATGAGGCTCGGTAAAGAAAGAAAGGGGAACGCACGCTATTCAAATGTCTAAACCCATGCATTCAACATACACGGCGGACTCCCCCGCCGGATGGGGGAGTGTTTGCGCGGTCGTTTGCGCGATGGGGGTCCCACTCCCGCATTTATAGGTAAATACAAGGAAAGTGAGGCACTTCCGCATCATATGCCGTGCTCTGTAAGCCAACCTGTAGTGAGCTCAACAAATGGGCACCTGGGGAGTTGCCGCTTCACTTTTGTTTATTACAGCAGCTTGAGCATACCCCAGAAAAGTTCGAAGACTTTGTCTGCGGTCTGGCACGACCTGCTGCATCCACCCAGCAGCTCGCTACTTCGAAAAAGGGTCCGAAGGGTCCGAAGGGACCGGGGCCACCTTTGTCCCCCGAGCGAATGAGATACCGCCCACCCGACTTCCTGCACTCGAGTTGCTCTGACAACTGGGCCAAAGTCGAAGAAAGATGTTCAAGCGGGGTTGCAGACGTCCTTGCGTCTGCAATGCGGGAGTGTCCTTGCGGAAAAGCGGGTACTTCTCGGTTTGACTCCGACTTTGAGAGCGGTTGAGTACCACCGAAAGCGCCGTTACGTTGTCTCCCTTACAGTCTTGCTAAGCCAGGGCTCCCTGTCGCTGTTTTGCGTTTGGCCTGCTACAGGCTTCACCTTTCTGCAGAAACGGGAACCTCCTACAAAGGATCTTCGGGTTTTTTGCCACACATTCATCGTGGCGCCTAATGGTGGGCACAAAAGCTAGAGGTTGGGATGGGCAGCACAAGCAAGAACGAAGCGGATGTGTTTGATTCCGAAGAAAGAAGCCGCCAACGACACCAACGCCAATCACAGAAGAAGGGAAAGTGGCGCGGAATGAGGGGGTTAACTTAGCATCCTAGCAGTATCATTTGTGCTGTTTAATGTGTGCATGCCATTGTGTCTTGTTCTGCACGCGTACGAAGCACAGCCTGCATCTGAACGTTTCGTTGAAGAAGGCGGGATGCTTGCGGTGCATGTGCTGAGATAGACCGTTGGCACTGATGGTGGCACTACATTTTGGGCACTTCATCTTGCAGAGGGGGACACTCTTGGTCGTCAGAACTGCTAACCTCTTCCATCTCGTTCACATCTCGTTCACTTCCTCTTCTTCTTCCTCCTCTTCCTCTTCTTCATCTTCAGAAACGTCGTCTTCAGTCTCCGTCAACACCACACGCGCCTCACTTTCCAATTTCTGAGGAGACATACCACCAAAAGGTGTCTCAACAAACAGCTTAACATGCAGGGTGAAAACTTTGTGTCTTTTTGGTAAATGGCCACCCATTTTTTTCCGGAAAAAATTTGGGTCTTTTAAATTTTAAAATTTTGGAACAAACACTGCAGTAATTTTTGATGAAGTTGAGCAAAAAAAGAAAATTTCCAATTTTTTTTTGTATAAGCACCTGCTTTGTAGGAAATACTTGAGGAGGCTGCCAGCTGCAAAAAATCAAGGGAGGTAAATGTGCTGTAGCTCACACGAAACACAGGTGAATCTGGGTTCAGTGGCGGGCGTAAGCGTTCAACAAAAAAGACCCATTTTGTAGTTGTATTGTTTCTCCCCCTCTAGCCTCCTTCGAAGTAAGCACAAGGCAGCCCCTCGAGTATTTTAGGGGTCCATCGGCCCCGCGGCAGCGTTTAAAAAAGACACAAGGTTTTGACCCTGCATGTTAGCCCTTGAGTGCGGAATTGCTTGCCGCAGGCGCAGACTCGGACCTATCTATTTCCCTCCGGGAATCGGAACATCGTACATCCCGAACCGCAAAAAACAAACGCGTGTCGCGCAACGATATGAAGCTGGCAGCAGAGAGTGTGTAGTGCGAGCTTCGCAGCAGACTTGTCCTGCACGCAGTCGCAAACAAAATGCTCTGGTACTCCCGCAATCCGCTTTGAGACTCCACAGGAATACGCTCGGTGGGGAGGGACCAATCTGCTGCTCACTCATCGCTTGGTCCACTTCGTACGTCTGGGGACTCGTCACAGCGGCAGTCGTCTTCCTCCTCCCGTTTTCAGCTTCACTGGGCTCATCTGAGAGGCCGAAAGGCAGCGCATCCAGTGGGTCCCTCCAATGCTCCAGACTGTGGCAGTATGCATTGGGCTTTGTCTTTTCCATTAACATCAGAAAGACATGCCCTGCGGTCCTGGCTCGGAGGAAGGGGATGCGGTAGGATGCTTCTTTTTTGCCCCAGAAACCCCAGGGGATGTCTGAGTACCGAAAGTCGATCAGCTCAGCAAGGCAGATAAACAGCCACCTGGATACCGTTGCATACCCTTTCTCCGATGACATGATTCTTACAACGTCTCGTACATGACTTCCGTTGGTGTTTTGCGAAAATGTCAACGCAGAGTCGTTTGCATGCTGCCTGCAGTACCGTGTTTGCTTCGGAGTCTAGCACACTAATTAGTTTCATAGCCATTCCCTTACAATCGTGGAGGGCAGGGCTCACCCACCTGGCCCCAGGCGCAACACACCCCAAAATCGATCCAAACCGGCCGCCTGCATTTCCCCCAGGTTCAGATGCGGGAAGCGGTGGGTGGGTGTTCAACGACCATTCTGGAGTCGGAATGTTGTAAACACAACACCGGTGCCCATTTCCGCCACACCTTTCCACCGCGCACCACCTTTCCAGGTGATCTCCTGTCAGGGTGGTGACGTACACCCGCACCTCGTATCCGCATGTCACAAGCCTCGTGTTGTGCAGTCCGTCGACAGATTCGATGAGCTGGAAGCTCTCGAACGCCGCCTTCTTCCATCGACCACGGTAATGGCTGGGAGATATTTCCCAGTGGTGGCGTTGATGAGACCGAATGACAGGGTTTCTTGACCGCAGTCCGTTGTAGGGGCTGTAGCCGTCCGAATACAGAACGCCCATGAGCGGCAGCTCAGACGTGTCTCACCACCTCAACCCTTTTGCTCAAGAAAGAGGAATGCCCCCAGAAGCCCGCGAGACAGCCTTCTGAGGCATCTCCATCTTCGTCACATGCCCCTTTGAAATGCGCATGGACTTGCCTGTACGTCGCTTGTGCGTGGCATTGAATTGCCCGCACTTGTTCTTGCTGAGGCCGCTGCCACCAGCGTCTTTCCCACCTCCGCAACATGCTTCGACGAAGACGAACTGAGGACAACGTAGCAGGTTCTGGTTTCTTCTCGTTGGGTCTACCGCACAGTACAGTAATCGCGTAGCCGGTGTACTATTTGTGGAAACAGCTTTTTCCCCATCTTCGGTTGTTCACATACGACGATAGAAATCACCACCGCCTCGGATTAGTGCCATTCTCCCGAAAGAAATACTTCTGCGAGGATCGGCTGTGCAATGCAACCTCGCCTGCTGACGTTTCATCCGCAAGTACGTCGTCCCCGAGCATGGTGTCCCACCC
The DNA here is from genome assembly GCA_030068145.1 of Diplonema papillatum. Classification (NCBI taxonomy): domain Eukaryota; phylum Euglenozoa; class Diplonemea; order Diplonemida; family Diplonemidae; genus Diplonema; species Diplonema papillatum. The sequence goes on from JAPJBO010001013.1 coordinate 78,091, forward strand.
GACGAAAGCTTTGAGCAGTTGATCGGTGGGCTCAATGGTCGTCTGCACGTCCCGAAAAGACAAAGAAACGTGACTTCCAGGCATTCGAAATGCCTGGACAAAGCACTACGACGTGTTAACTAGCACACAACGCAACGAGAAGGAGGAAGTCTCCAAGCACGAATGGGAGAGTGCCTCCAACACCAGAAAGCGGAGCACATAGCAGTGAGCAACGGGGCACTATTTGTGGAATGTGCGCAACACAAAGCTCTACGTGC